>JAJPUD010011988.1:0-16615 GCA_023553655.1 Myrmecobius fasciatus
GTGTTCTGTGTTTGTAGATCAAATTTTTTGTTCAGTTCTGGTCTTTTCAGTAGAAATAGGTGAAATTCTCCTATATCATTGAAAGACCATCTTCTTCCCTGGAAGATAATGCTCATTCTAGCTGGGTAACTTATTCTTGGCTGTAATCCATGTTCCTTTGCCCTTCAGAATATCTGGTTCCAGGCCCTTCTATCCTTCGAAGTAGAAGCTGCTAGGTCCCGTGTGATCCTAATTGTAGCTCCCCGATATTTAAATTGTTTCTTTCTGGCTTCTTGTAATATCTTTTCCTTGGTATGATAGTTCTGGAATTTAGCCACGATATTTCTGGGGGACTTAATTTTTGGGTTTCTTTCAGGAGGTGATCAGTGGATTGTTTCAAGGAGTATTTTGCCTTCTGGGTGTAAAATATCAAGGCAGTTTTCTTTTATGATTTCCTGGAAGATAGTGTCCAGGTTCTTTTTTTCATCATGGCTTTCAGGAAGCCCTATAATCCTTAGATTGTCTCTCCTAGATCTATTTTCCAGGTCAGTTGTTTTTCCTAGGAGATATTTCACGTTTTTCTGTATCTTTTCATTTTTTTTGTTTTTGTTCAACTGATTCTTGAAGTCTTGATGAGTCATTCATTTCCAATTGTTCGATTCTAATTTTTAATGTCTTATTTTCTTCACTTACTGTTTTTAGTTCCTTTTGCAATTGACCAATTACATTTTTTTGTTCACTGCATTCTTTTCCCATTTTTTCTATTTTATTTTGCAGTGATCTCATTTCATTTCCCCATGTTTCTTCTATCTCTCTTTTAAGATTTTTTATGCAATCTTCAAAGAAAGCCTTGTGACATGGAGACCAATTTATGTCTCTCTTTGGGGCTTTTTCTGGAGTTGCTTTACCTTTAGGGGCCTCAGGATTTGAGGTCTGTTCTTCCCTCTCTCCATAAAATTTGTCTATGGTGAGAGCTCTTTTTGGTTTTTTATTCATCTTTTTTTAAAGGTGTGAGGTCTGTTTAGGGCAAAGGTGGGACAGCTGCTTTAATTTGCCCTGGGGCAGTTCTGCTGATTGAGTTATTTCAGGAACTGGGCAGTTCTGCTGATTGAATTATGTCAGGGCTGGGCAGCTCCGCTGATTGAGTTATTTCTGGTGCTTATCAGACCTGTTTTGCGCTTCTTCCAGAGTATCTTCTTTTAGAATCGTGTTGTTCTCCGGATATTGTGGATTTTTTTGCTTCAGAATCAGTCTAGAGGCTTCATATTTTGTTGGTTTGAGGGGAGGTTAGAGGAGGTTACAGAGAATCCTGTCTGATCTCCGCCACCATGGCTCCACCCCGGAAGGAACTCCACCTAACCCAAATGTGAAACTTTTAACAAGGCAATTAATACCTTGAGACATGGTTCTAGAACAAAGGATAAGTCCATGTACTAGATAGTCTCAAAGACTCTTCTAGTTCTGTCTGCAGAATCAGTCTCCCCAATCTAGATAATCATTTTAGGTTACTTCAGAGACTCATGTGGAAAATGTAAGAGACATGCTGTGAATCTCCAGAACACAGAGTAAGGACCCTTAGGTAGAAGTTGAAAGGGATGGATTTTGATTTAATATGACAAAATGCTTTCTAACATAACAGCTATCCAACAATGAAATGAGTTCAGTCAAAAGAAAAAAATAGTAAGCTCGTTAGATTTAGAGCTATTTAAGCATAGCTAGATGAATGTCTGTGAGGGATATTTCCTGATTGGGGTAGGAGGGAACACTAACTGACCCATCAAGCCCTTTCTAGCTCTGATATTTTATAAGAAAAGTCCCCCTTGGGTGTTTTCATTTTTCTTTATGTTCTTAGGAGGAAGTTCTTGCTCTCACTGCCCAGATAGATTAATCTCAAATGAAAGGAGGTAAAAAGATTTTTTTTTGTTCCTTTGAGCTAATGTGTCTATCTAAAGCATTTTATAGATTAATTCCTATATAAAACCCATTTATACTAAAAAGATGGAAATTTTATCTGCCTTGATAACATATTCTATCTCAAGGCAATTAAATTGTTGCACAAAGATATTGTTTAAATACCTTGTAAATAATATTAGTTTACAAAAATCTAATGGTCAAGACCATCTGAAATGTCTCCAAAAACACAGAAAAAATATGTAATCGAGAAAAACATTCTATCAATTTATTAAGGTCTACCAAATTTTTCATTACAGGAAGAGGTGAAACATTGCTCTAGGCATATCTTGAAATATAAGAAATCAAATGACAAGGGAAGATATTCAAATTAGTCTAGTTTTATGAGTTAAAAAAAGATATTACTAAAAGGAACAATACAATAGAACACTATTAGGCTTGTAAAAATAGTTCCAATTATTCTTAAAAAATTACTCTATTACAGGTCACTAATCAGTCAGTCAGTCAACAAGCAGTTATTAAGTGCTTGCTATGTGCTAGACACTGAACTAAGCAATATGATTATAAATTCAAGAAAAAAGTAAGGCAATTTCATCCCTGATGGAGCTTACATTTTAATAGGGAAAATAACATAAAAGATAAAAAAAGTTATTTTGTTTTTGTTTTTTTAAAGGAAGGAGCAAGGCATAGAGGATTATTTTTAAAGCTCCAGAGCAGAAGTAATAATTCATAGGGAACAGATTTGGGGGACATGATATTGTTGTCCAATCATTTTAGTTATGTCCAACTTTTGACTTATTTAAACTTTTCTTGGCAAAGATAATGGAGTAGTCCGCTATTTTCTTCTCTAGGGCGTTTTACAGATAAAGACACTAAGGCAAACAAAAACTAAGTTACTTGCCTGCAATCACAAGCTAGTAAGTACCTGAGGCCAGATTTGAAATTAGGAAAATAAATCTTCCTTATTCCTGGCTGGTCACTCAATCCACTTAGTTGCTTGTTAGATAAAACTAAAAGAATAAAATTTAGTGAAGATATGGCTGAAGTAGGCCATCTATATAACCATAAAATAAAGGTTTTATAAGGTACCATCCAAACACAGGACAGAGAACTCTTTCAATATATTAAATTATAAAATGTTTCCTTAGTTAGAAAAAGGAATTAATTAAATATTACTGCATATGATTATTAATATTATCTAACAAATGCAAATATAATGAAAAAGTATTTACAGAAAGCTTCATAAATTCATATTATAGTATCAGTGTGAAGATTAGTATTTAGTGTGAAAGGAATGAAGTTAGAGACTGCATCTGCAATTTCATCACTATATGAAATTCTCAGATGGATGAGATATATATTTCTGGACATGCCAATAAGAAATGTATGTTGCTTAACAATGTTCATTTATTACATTTTTTCTTTCTTTCTTCCCTTCCTGGAGTGGGCAACTGAAATGAGAGGGGAACCTTGTTAATTGACAAAAGTAAATTCTCTGTATTTTAGAAACATGAATTAATTGCAATTGCCACAAAATAGAAATTTTACTGGTGTACTAATGCTTTTTTTTTGTTTTTAAAGCTACAATTATAGTAACTAACATTTCTATGGCTCTTTAATATGTACATCATTTGAATGTCCCAATAACTATGTGGGTTAAGTTCCCCAAATATTAGCATGCCCATTTTACAAATGGGGAAACTGAAGATCAGTGAGAGATGGTAAGTGACTTATACCTGTAGTCATTCAGCAAGTGACTTATTAGAGCTAATACTTGATCCAGGTTCATTTCCCTGTACTAATGCATATCAAAACTTCCTTTCAACTTCTAATATTAGAAGAGTTGCCAAGCAAACTGAAAGGCTAAATGATTACCCAAAGTCAGACCAATATGTCAAAGTCAGGAACATTTATTTCTTCTCCACTCCATACAAGCATGTATACAAGAGTGTGCTGGAAAATGTTTAACAACCTTTTCTTTCTAAGTGGAAATTGTAGTTAGGTCACATTTTTAAGTTTAATCTGCGTTAATTGCATTTTCCCCATCACTTTCTCAAGTCTTAACAACGAACAAAATAATAAATCAAGCCTTGTTTTATAACATTTGCTGATTTCTGAGGTGAAAATGCTTGCACTGCAAATAACAATCAGCTTTCAGAAGTCAAAGCAAGCAAAGTCCAGCACACCACTGCATATGCAATTTATTGCCCCTTTGTATGTAGAATGTATAATACAGATAGCTTTCATTGAGGAATCAGAATACTAGGGGTTCTACCATAACATTGTAATCATTTTCTAGGTGTGTAATCTTATAAAACTCTCAGGTTACTCTTGTGTAATATGAAGATTTTGGTCTTCATTTTCAGTTTCTTAGGATAGTTGCAGAGTTTGAATGAGGTAAAGATTGAAAAGATGCTTGGAATACTGTAAATCTCTTGACTACTGTAAGGTTATCTACAATTGTTTATTCCAGGTATTCTGATTGTTATTTTCTTTTTCAGTTCAAGATGAAAATATTTTCACTAATTGATTCAACTATAAACTTAAAAATAATGCAGGGAAAATTCTTTTTACTTTTTAATTGGACTTATGATTTCATTGGTTAAAAAAAAGTTACAGGTAGAGAACACCTATTAATAGTAAATTACTTTTAAAATGTATATACTTCAAGAGTTGTCTGGGGCATTAAAAGATTCCAGGACCTACCCAATATGATATAGTTGTCTTTTTGTGAGGTACAAACCCAGGTAAACCGAGATCTTTCTGACTCAGAGTCCAATTCTGTCATTTATCATTGTGACTTTCTATATTCTATATTCTACATAACAATTTTTCATATTTTATATTTTTATAATTAGTCTATATACTGAACCCAGTAAAGTAGCCATACACATTTGAATTCATACTATATGAAATTCATCTTATGTAAGATATGGCAATTGCTTCTAATTCAGTGAAAATATACTTGCAGAATTCAAATAATTCAATCACTTTGAGACTCATTGCTGTATTATTTAGTACTTAATTTTAATTTTCTCTCATTCAAGAAACCTTACTAGTATCTATAGTAATCACAAACTTAGAAGAGTGATAAGATAATCAATTTTGTGGTCTAGTTCATTGATGTACATTGTTTAAAATTTGTTATAACTTACATTTGCAGGTTTAATTTTTATTTTTTTTTACTTCATCAAGCTGTATTTTATATTGGAAATAATTATTTTGCTTTTTGCTTAGCATTATTATCTAAACTCACCCTCTTGCTTCTTGGTCCTCAGGGCAATTATAAGAATGAGTAACAATTTTCAATTTCCCTAAAATTAAATTTCAATTAAATCAGATCTTCAATTAAGTATAACCTTCAAATTATACCTAGAATATGTAGTCAGGATTTCAAATACTATAAGGATGTTTTATCTGATGATTATACAACTAACCCAGATATATAATTCAGGTCACATATCAACCTATCCATAATTTTATCAGGAAATAAGTTATTTTTAGGCCCCAAATGTCTTCTGGAAAGGAATTCATTTTAAAGCACAAGGATTAGTCTAAAAGCAATTGTTGTTTGTCCCTCATTATTAAAGAGCACTATGATATCAGGGAAGTGATGTCATGGCATGCAAGTGAATTGGATTTAAGAAAGAAAGAACTTTGCAAGGTCACCTGACTTGTTTTACCCTCCAGAATCACATGAGTCCAGGGGCCAGATATAGATCATGATAACTGGAGAATGAATTATTCTTTATTATAAAAGCAATAGGATATAATGTGTCAAGGTCCCATCCTAGAAAGAACTGAGATCAAACCCTGTATCACAAAAAAACTTAAGCATGCTTGGACAAGTTTCTTAAACTCTTGGTGCTTCCATGCAACTTTTTTTTTTCTTTTCTTTATTTCTTTTTTAGTTTTCAACCTTCCTTTGTGTAAGATTTTGAGTTTCAAATCCTTCCTTTACTTCCCCAAGACAGCAAACAATTTGATGTAGAATATACATGTACCATCATGTTAAACTTATTTTCACAGTAGTCATGTTGTGAAAGAAGAATCAGAAAATGAAAAAATAAAAAAGGACAAAAAGTGAAAATAATATGCTTCTATTTGCAGTCAGACTCCATAGTTCTTTCTCTGGATGCCTCACACAAATTTCAAATACTTCACAGTATGGATGATTTACTCATCTGCCTGGATAAAAGAAATTTCCATATTGGACAATTCCTATATTGATAAAATAATGGATCCAGAACATTCTAACAAGAAACACATTTGACCCATTATTCTCTGTTAGTTGTGCATCTTGAAATAACAGCCTCTCTATTTGAGGATGCACATTCAGAGATTAAAAAAAATTATAATGGCACTTCCAACTTCCCCCCTCCATGCACAGTTCATAAGAGGATCTACAATATCCAGACCTTGAACCCACATGCTTAAGGATGTAACTTTGGATTATATAAATGTTGCTTGCTTCCACTCATTTTTAAAAGCCTTTATCAAATAATCATTTAATTTTAATACCAAAAAGGGACCATAGAGAACATCTAGTCCAATTTCCTCATTTTACAGATGAGAAACTTGGGGCAATAAAAGTAAAGTAATTTATCTAATTGCACACAGTGAGTTAGCAATAGTACCTGTACTAAAACCTGGATTTAGAGGTCTTATTCCACTATGTCACACTGAAAAGGCACAATGATGCAAAAAAGATATTATTCAATTTAGTGACACAAGACCTAAGATCAAAGGGAAGCCTTACTCCTAACAACCTATATGACCTTGAGAAATTCAATTTATCTTCAGTTATTTATCTATAAATTGAAGGGGTTGGATTGGATGACCTTGTAAGTCCATTGTAGCTCTATAAGTGTGATCTATTATAAATTTTGGTCTTTCTTCCCTTCCCCCCCATGTTTATAAGCTCTAGCTTCTTGCCACAAAAATGTAGACATGAAAATCTATGAGTAGTACTTTCATAGCTTATTTTTCCTCTACTGTATAAAGTCTATAAATAAAGGTAATTTTGATAACTAGCAGGAGTAATTCTGGTACCAATCTTGCTATTAGCATTAGTTTTGGACCAGCAAGGCAAAGGTAAGTCAGGACTAAAAGTTGTTTTTCCTGAGGCAATTGGGGTTAAGTGACTTGCCCAGGGTCACACAACTAGGAAGTATTAAGTGTCTGAGATCAGATTTGAACTCAAGTGTTTCTAACTTCAAGGCTGGGGTTCTATCCACTGGGCCATCTAGCTGTCTCAGTTCTCTTTTTTCTAAGTATTGTGTCAAATCTTTTTTTCCCCACATTCTTATTGATGTTAGTAGATTTGAAAAGGTTAAAGCTCAACATATATTCATAAGATAATATTAAAGGGATGCTTCAATCTAATAAAAATTCTGGTGATTCATATTCCAACATTTTTCTTCTCCCTTCCTGGATATTATCAACAACAACAAAAAAAAACTTATAAAAATGTTAAGCAAATCAAATGTATGATAATTTCTTGTCAACTAACTCTATCACCTGAAACCTCTGGGACATTCCTATTTTTCCCATGTTATTCTTAACTTTTTCTGGAAGAGAGCTAAGAAATCTGGATGAATTGTAAACTTATAGACATCCTTTATATGATGGCTGCTCAGTAAATGTTACTGAGTCCTATCATACATAACTCTCTTTTCATTTTACTGTCCAAACTCTAATCCCCATTCCCTCCACTTTCTCATAGTCATTTGCAATTTTCCAATATTATTACTCAACCAAAACTTCTAAAGATACCAATGATCTTCCAGCTGCCAAATCTTATGCTCTTTTATCAAACTTCATAATTTTTACTCTTTTGTATCACTGGACACTACCATCACTTAACCAGTCCTTGACATTCTATGCATACTTTCTCCTTCCTGTTTTCATGACCACTTACTCTTGACTCTCTTTTTACTTCTCTGTTATTGTTATTCTCCTTTAATGAATTAGCTTCTGTGTCCAAACCACTTTTCCTGGGTGTACTGCAGAGACTCATCGCAAGGATTTTTCTCTTTATTTATACTCTTTCATTTGGTGATCTCATCAGTTGACATCTCTACACACAGTATCCTTCAAGCTGTATATTCAGTCTCATTCTAGTCCCACATTAGCAATAGTCCATGGGTAGAACTATCTGGATGTCCCATAGGCAACTCAAATTCAACATGTTTAAATCCCTTCTTTCCCTCACAGATGTTCTCTTCCTAACTTCCCTATTTCTGTTGAGAACATCATCATTTTTTGTCATCTAGATTCATGACATTAGAATGTTTTGTGACATTTCACCTCCATCATATCCAAGTAATTACCAAATCTTATATTCTTTATTCCCATGATATGCCATTCATCAATCCCCTTCCATCATTTCACACTACCACCACCTTATTCTAAAATCTCATTACTCACCTACTGGATTTTTTTACAACCTTCCAATCATAATGCCAACCTCAAAATTCTCTCCTTTCTAATACATCCTCCGTACAACTACTAAATTTATATTCCTAAAGAACAGAAATATAAAGAATTAGATTCCTAATTTTGCCATAGCTGTACTAAAAAAGTAATGATGACTTAGCTCTGCCTCTAAGAAGAAAAAAACTATTTGGCTTTTAAGGCTTTTCAAAGTCTGGCTCCATCCTGCATTCCTAGACTTATTGCATATTACTTTATCCATGCACTCCGTGTTCTAGGCCAACTGGTGCTTACTGGTGTTCTAGTGCACAACATTCTATCACCTGTCTTCAGTCTTTTGCACACTGTATGCTTGAAATGTATTGCTCCTCACCTCTTCATGGTTCCTTTCAGTATCACATCCTAAAAAAAATCTATCCTGATCTTCCAAGTTACTAGTACTCCTCTCCCAGAGGAGTATCAACTTTGTATAAATTTTCCATTTAATGTTACCTCCAATAGAATAGAATATCTCACAATAAAATGTATGGTTCTTGAAGGCATAGTCAGATATGAGTTTTTTGTTTGTTTATTTTCATTTATTGTGAATTTTTGTTTGTTTTTCTTTTTGTCGTTTTATACCCAGGGCCTACCACACTGCCTGACATATAGACTGAATAAATTGATAGTGGTGATGGTGGTAGTTTTGTGTGTAAAGACTTTATTTTATTAATTATTACTATTATTATTATTTTGCTAAGACAACTGGGGTTAAGTGACTTGTCCAGGGTCACACAGCTAGGTAGTGTTAAGTGTCTAAAATCAGATTTGAACTCAGGTATTCCTGACTTCTGGGCAGGTGCTCTATCCACTGCACCATTTGGCTGCCCCAAGACTTTATTTTATAAGCTTGTCCCATGAGAAAAAATTTCCCAGAATTTCTTTAACTTTGTACCTTCCTGGTATATCCCGGGATAGCCAATAACTCCTCGATCTAAATGCATCAGAGCAATAGTTTCATTCCTTTACTTCCACTCCAAAAACAAAAGAAAACAAAACAAAACATAAAGTCGTATTTAGGCAAAACACAATTCCCTTCCACATACAACAGACTTGCCTCTATTGCAATTTCCAACCAAATTCAAAACAATCATGTTTGAAGATATGAATAGCCTTTAATTCATTATTAATAAATCACAAAAAATCTCTTCGAAATTGATTTGCCCCTACACCATAATTAGAAGGAGAGGTAAGAATATCTTCTTCCATGGATATATTTCCTCTTTCCCAATCCATAACACTATATTCAAGAATTTAAACACATATCATGATAAATGGTCATGACTTAATCAAAGCTCTAAATTAAATAGAAACATAAGTAAGCATCTAGGAAATAGGTCATGGATTTACTTTATACTGTTTCTCTTTTTTCTTTTTTTTTTTATTCTTAGTATAAGACATGAATCTCTGGAAGAAAGATTGTAATGTATTCTTTATTATAAAAGAAGAATGGCTCTCTGGGAAGCATACAGTAGAAAATGTAGGTGATTTAAAAATAAAAGATATCAATAAATTTTTATTTTTAAAATGAAATTAAAAAGAACAAGCTTTCAATTGCAGGTTGAAGTAATAAATATTCCATGCAGGAAAGTGCCAACATACTTTTCCCTGACTCCCGCCCTTCCTTAAAGGGATAATGAAAGAAAGTCGTAAGACAGAAAAATAAGGAATAAGTATCAGTTTCAACATTATAAAGTCTAGATAACTAAAAGAAGCAAAGAAGTTTTTGAAATAGTGCCAGTTGTCTCACTGAACATACACCTCATAAAGCTCTTGGTAATTTCTGGACAGCTGACCCAATCCCAATATGCCTATTATATTGCTTTGAATCTTCATGTCTTCATGTCTACTCCATGAGCTGCCATCATTCTATTTCCCTAACTATTCATGTTCCCTAATTCTTTGTCCTCTCATTTATATGCTTCCAAGAGGAAGAACAAGTAGCATTTCTACTTTTCAGAATAGGAACTTCTCTAATCTTAAAAAAAAATCTAATTATTCTTCTACTTCATCCTACAGTTTTCATTCCTCGAAGCAGACCACTTCTCTATTTGTTCTCTTCATAATGTTTATCCCTTTCCATTTCCTGTCTTTCATGGGGAGTTTCATATATATATATATAATGTCCTACATAACAGGAATATGTATATTCTATCATATGTATATATATGTATCATATATATCATATATATATATATATATATATGTATATATAATGTCCTACATAACAGGAATATGTATATTCTATCAGGTTTTCTAAAGGACATATATTATTGCCTTCAAAGTTACTCTTGATAATTTGACCCAAAAGAGAAATGTCTATATTATCTTTTTTGTGGGGGAAGAAAAAGAAATCCTTGTGACCCAGAACATACCCCCAAGCTACTTTCCCAGTCTTCAGGACTGAAGCAGAGACATGCAAAGACACATAACCCTTGTAACCTCCAAGGAAGAATACTTTTGGTATTTGTGGCATATATTGAGGTACATTGTGCCTCTGAAACATATGAAAATAAATGATTCAATATCTTCTTACCAGATTAAGTTTCTTATAGGGTTCATAGCATTTTCTGTCTAAAGCTTCCTTGCCCATTTTATGTCAACCCACCTGCTCCCTATGGATGAGAGGCAGTAAAGAAGGGGAAATCAGGCCCTTTATTAGGGAAAATTGTCCTTATGAATGTAAGCAACACTCAAGTAAATACTCATTGATTCAGGTCTTTTCAGCCCTCAAACACCTGTGCCATTCACAGAAAATATGTCTAAAGTGAATAGTAGGTCATAAACTGCATGTAATTTGAACTTCAGGCAAGAACCATTTTGTCAATGCTCTACAATAAGAGTCTAAACATAATTACTTCCTTTGGTGTTCAATGTAATAATAATCATGTGAATTCTCTTCATATTTTCAGCTTTATTTTCAATCAAAAATGAACAGGCTAGCCACCTCACTTTATTTAAAACTGCCTCAAACATGTCAATGATCTCCAAGTCTCCAAAAGTCCCTTCTTTACATATATCTCTAAAATGTAAAAATCTGTGTAATCTGTGCACTTAAAAAAATGGAAATTGAGTGAAATGTACCATGGTTTTCAATTGCTTTCAATTACCATTAAACCTTTTGGAGAACGATTTGCATAATGTTTCATAAACATGTAGGCAGATTAACCTTTTTTAGTTAATTTATTCATTAGCAGTAAAAATTCCAAGCACCTCTTATGAGAAAATAATGTCTTGCTGTTAAATTACATGGAAACAAAGCAATTGGGACATATTTGCCTAAGTTCATACTGTGTCAGAGCACAAAAAAGTGGAGGGAGAGAAAAAAACTTTACTGGTTAGGAGAGTGTTGATTAAATTGCCAGTTTGTGAACAATTAGCAACATTACTAGAAGATTAGATGAAGTATTAATTAGAGGTGGGCCAAATGACTTCTGCATACAGGAGATACTTTGAAACTCTGAAAAGGAGTAAGTCAATGGCAATCACTTTTGCCTCTTACCCATGAGGCTTATTCATTTACAATGATACCCTATGCCTGAGATAGGAAGTATGCTGTATATTTATTTTCATTTATATTAAACCAGGCTAAAACCCATTACACCTTAGAAACCACAAAAAATGTTTTACATATACACAGATAATTAAAAGTCTTAGATTCAACCCGAGAGGTCAAAAATCCATGAACTGGAAGCTTGATTATTCTGAAGAAACTCAATAGGACAATTTTAACTATAGAAGCAATCAGTCTCTTTTCCAGTGGCTATAGACTCTCCTGAAGACAAAACTTATGAGGCAAGCATCTGATGGAACTTTTATTAGACCCTTGGTAGTAGGTCATCTCTGGAGTGAGCAAGCAAGTAACCAGCTCTGCTGCTCCTTGAAGGAATCAATAGTTGTTTGTGCTATATAAATACATATGTGTGTGGACATCTGTATGCACACATGTATGTGCATGCATGCAAATACAGACACACACACATACACACACATACACCTCATCTTTTTTACCTAATCCCCTCAAGATACACCACCTCTGTATCTGTATCAGTAGAACTATTAACATTCATGCCTAATTTGGGATAAGGAAATATATTTGAAAGGATCCTTGAGTTGCTGTGTTCCTATTGCACTTGTTTAGAGATCTGCTTCTCTTTCATATAGTTCCATTTGACCTAGTTAGATCTAGTCTATATTCAATTCTTCCTTAGCTATCCTTGAGGAAAAGAATGACATTTTCAACCATAGCGTGTATTTTTTGAAAGATATCTGTCATTAAAGGGCTTCTGTGTCTTCAGTGAATCCCCATCCTTTCCCAAAATTTTTCTCTTTTGTTTAAAAATTAGACATAAATCCAAATATTCCAATCAAGCCCAAAGAAAACCAAATCAATGGTCAATAGAGACAATATCTAGAAATAGCTAGATCTGGCTCTTCTCTTTGTCTCTCTGGTCTTCCCTTTAATTCACTACAAAGAACTAAGCAAATTCCTAATATAAGCATTGATCATAGCTATTTAACATAAAATATCTCCTATATTTAATAATGTTTTAAGGAACGGAAAAAGTGTTAAAATTATAATCTGAGGATGAGATTGAAACAATTCCAGAATCATTTACTATGTGGACCTAGATTAATTGTTTAATTCCTCTGTATCATAATCCCTCATCTGTAAAATGAAGGGTTTGGACGAGCTAACTTGTGACATTTCCTCTCTTCAATCCCCAATTCTAAATTCCAGTCATTCTTTGACTAGTAAGACATGGTTAAATAATGACTTAGAAGTACTCCTAAAAATATATATACTCTTATAAAAAATCTATTTAATGAAAGATAGTAGAAAACAGGGTGAGAATAAATAAAAGTAAAAACAAAAGCATTAATGAACTGGACATATACTACTTTTTACCAGGTAGAAAAGAGAAATAGCTATATTTAAGAAAGAATCTCAGAACTCTCTTGACAGAGTGAAGTAATTTAAAATATGAGACATAAACTCTAGATATTTTCTGCAAGTTTCTCTATATCAAAAATAGAGTTTCTGATAAATTGATGATGATTTCATTGTCCTAAAAGTAGAGTGAGCCAAGGGGATGTTCACTGGTCAGAGCCTAATCTGACCAATAAGAAGACTTTGTGGGCACAATAGTGACTCAGACACTTATTAGCTATATGACCTTAGGCAAGTAATTTAATTTCTTTTTGCTTTAATCCACTGGAGAAAGAAATGGAAAGCCACTCAAGTATCATTGCCAAGAAAAGTCCGTGGACAGTATTAGCATGCTGTGGTTTAAGTGATCATGAAGTCTTTACCACAGCTGAATAACTCAACAGGGTTTGTTGGGAAGCAGATTGTAATTAATTTAAAAGTATTCATGATGCAAATTTCTATGAAGGAATTAAATGCATGTATTATAATTTTAAGTATAAAATTATTATTAAAGAAATGAATACTTCTAACATAATTATCATGTAGTGGATATCCTGCCATCTAGGGGAGGGGTGGGGAGTCGGGGGGGAAAATTTGTAACAGAAAGCCTTGTAAGAGTTAATGTTTAGGAATTACCCATACATATGTTTTGCAAATAAAAAGTATTAATAAAAATTAAAAAAAGAAATGAATACTGACAATGAAGAAGAAAAAAAAAAAACAAAGAGTCTATAAAAAATTGATCTGGCTACACAAAGACCTTGCTGCTATACTCAAACTTAATTTTTAATAGTTTTTTTATTTTTTCCAATTACATTTAAATTATTTTAAATGTTCATTTTTAAAAATTTTTAGTTCCACATTTTCTTCCTTTCTAACCCAATAAGAAATTAGATATATATTATATATGTGCAATCATGTAAAGCACATTTCCATATTAGTCATGATGGGAAAGAAGTAGCAGAATGAAAAGAAAAATACATATTCTTTACCAAAAAAAGGGAACATAATATGTTTCAATCTGCATTCATATTCTACCAGTTCTTCCTCTATATGTGAATAGAATCTATTGGAATTGTCTTGAATCATGAGAAAAGGTAAGTCAATTATATTGGTTCAGCTCAAAATGCTATTATTACTGTTTACAATTTTCTCCTGGTTCTGCTCATTTCACTTTGCATCAATTTTTGTAAGACTTTCCAGATTTTCTCTGAAGTCCACTCACTCATCATTTCTTTTAGCACAATAGTGTTCCATTATAATCACATACCATAACTTTTTCAGCTTTTCACCAATTAAAGGGCAACCCATTAATTGCCAATTCTTTGCCACCACAAAAAGAGTTGATATAAAAATTTTTATATCTGTAAGTCCTTTTCTCTTTTTTTTATAATTTTTGGGGGATACAAAATTATTGGAAAGAAAAGGTATATATATGGTGTTCAAATTGATCTCCAGAATGGTTGGATAAATTAAAAAATCCATTAAGAGTACATTAGTGTCTCAATTTTTTTACATGGTCTCCAATATTTCTCATTTTCTTTTTCTGTCATATTAGTCAATCTAATAGGTGTGAGGTGGTATCTCAGAGTTGTTTTAATAGACATTTCTCTAATCAGTAGTGATTTAGAGCATTTCTATATTACAATAGATAACTTTGATTTCATCATCTGAAAGCTGCCAGTTCATGCCCTTTGACCATCTATCATTTGGGGAGTATCTTGTATTCTTACGAATTTGAATCATTATTCTCTATATTTGATAAACACAGCCTTTATCAAAGATACTTGCTATAAAAATTGTTTCCCAGCTTTTTGAGTTCCTTATGATCTTGGTTGCATTGATTTTCTTTGTGGGGAAAAATATTTTAACTTAATAGAATCCATTTCACATCTCAAAATACTTTCTGTGCCTTGTTTGTTCATAAATTCTTCCCTTTCCATAGATTTAAGAGACAAACTATTCTAACTCTCCTGATTTGCTTATGTTTTATGTTTAAGTCATGCCAAGTCATTTGACCTTTTATGTCATTTTGTCTTTTGATTATTAATCATTTTGTCATTTTGATTATTGTCATTTTGATCATATCTTGATATAAACTGTGAGTTGTTGCTGTATATCTAATTTCTATTTTCCAGTTTTTACAGCAGGCTTTTGTTAAATACTGATTTTTTTATCCCAAAATTTGTGATCAATGGGTTTATAAGACATAAGTTTACTGTGGTTATGTATTACTATGTCTTGTACATTTAATTTATTCCACTCATCCACCACTCTGTATATTACCCAATAGCAGATAGTTCCAATGATTGTGGTTTTATACTATAGCTTTAGAGCTTATACAAGTAGTCCACCTTCTGTTGCATTTTTTTTTGATTAATTGCCTGAACATTCCTGATATTTTGTTCTTCCACATGAATTGTTATTTTCTTCCCTAGCTCTTTAAAATATTTTTGGTAGTTTGCTACTGCAATGAATAAGAAAATTAGGTAGAAATAAAGAAAAAAAACAGAATTGTCATTGGTATCACATAGGCTTGTCCTAGTCATGAACTGAATTTTTTTCAATTATTTAGATCTGATATTATTTGTGTGAAAGTTTTATAACTGGGTTTTTGTACTTCCTTGATTTATCTTGGCAAGTATACTTCCAAGTCTGTTATACTGTTTACAATTATTTTAAATGGCCTTCCCCTTGCTAAGTTTTGCTGCTGGGCTTTATTGGTTATGTATAGAAATTCTTCTTATTTCTATGGATTTATTTGTATCCTACCATGATGCAAAATTTTAATTTTTTAAGTTGTTTTTTAAACTGGATTTTCCAGTTTATCATCTGCAAAAATTGATATTTTTGTTTCCTCTTTGCCTATTTTAATTTTTCTTATATTTATATTTCTACTCATTGTTATGGTTAATATTTCTCATATAATATTTTTAGTTTTATTTTTAGTGTTTTAACATTTTCTTTTTTTCTTTTTTCTTTTTTATTAAAGCTTTTTATTTGTATAACATCTGTATGGGTAGTTCCCTAGCATTGATCTTTACAAAGCTTTCCATGACAAATTTTACCCCCAGTCTCCTCCCCTCCCCTAAATGGCAGGAAGTCCACTACATATTAATAATGTTGAAATACTTGACAAGTTATGCAAGAAAAATCCTATCTACAAGAAAAAAAAGAAAATCAGAGAAAGGCAACACAATGCAAGCAAACATCAATAGAGATCATGAAAATGTAATGTTGTGGTCCATAATTCATATCCCTCTCTCTGGGGCATATGGTTTTCTTCAGTGAACAATTGGAACTGGTTTGAGACAATTCTTT
>JAJPUD010011988.1:17015-35875 GCA_023553655.1 Myrmecobius fasciatus
TACAATATTAAATAGTAATGGTGACAGTGGGCAGCCTTGTTTCACTCTTGATCTTATTGGGAATGGTTTTAGTTTGCTTGCTGATGGTTTTAAATAGATGCTACTGATCATTTTAAGGAAAAGCCCATTTATTCCTGTACTCTCTAGTGTTTTTAATAGGAAAGGGTGTTGGATTTTATCAAATGCTTTTTCTGTATCTATTGAGATAATCATATGGTTTTTGTTAGTTTGGTTATTAATATAATTAATTATGCTGATAGTTTTCCTAATATTGAACCAACCCTTCATCCCTGGTCACAGGGTACTATCCTGGGGATGACTTTCTGTAATCTCATTGCTAATATCTTATTTAAAATTTTTGCATCAATACTCATTAGGGAAATTGGTCTATAGTTTTGTTTCTCTGTTTTCACCCTACCTGGTTTAGCTATCAGCATCATATTGGTCTCATACAAGGAATTTGGCAGTATAACTTCTGTCCCTATTTTCTCAAATAGTTTGTATAGTATAGGAATTAATTGTTCTTTGAATGTTTGGTAGAATTCACATGTAAATCCATCTGACCCTGGAGATTTTTTCTTAGGGAGTTGGTTAATAGCTTGTTCTATTTCTTTTTCTAATATAGAGCTGTTTAAATAATTTATATACTCTTCTGTTAACCTGGGCAATCTATATTTTTGTAGATATTCCTCCATTTCATTTAGATTATCAAAATTCCTGGCACAAAGTTGGACAAAGTAACTCCTAATTATTGCTCTAATTTCCTCTTCATTGGAGGAAAGTTCTCCCTTATCATTCTTGAGACTAACAATTTGATTTTCCTCTTTCCTTTTTCTTATCAAATTAACTAAAGGCTTATCTATTTTGTTGGCTTTTTCATAGAACCAACTCTTAATTTTATTTATTAATTCAATAGTTTTCTTATTTTTAATTTTATTAATTTCTCCTTTTATGCTTAGAATTTCCAATTTGGTATTTAATTGAGGGTTTTTAATTTGTTCTTTTTCTAGTTTTTTTTAATAATAAGCCCAATTCATTGTTGTTTTCTTTCTCTATTTTATTCAAGTAAACATCTAGAGATATAAAATTGCACCTTATAACCGCTTTGGCCATATCCCACAAATTTTGGTATGTTCTGTCCTTATTGTCATTCTCCTGGATTAAATTATTCATTGTGTCTATGATTTGCTCTTTCACCCATTCATTCTTCAGGATTAGATTATTTAATTTCCAATTGGCTTTTGGTTTATTTTCTCCTGGCCTTATATTGCATGTGATTTTTATTGCATCATGATCTGAAAAAGATGCATTTACTATTTCTGCCTCTCTGCATTTGATTTTGAGGTTTTTATGCCCTAACACATGGTCAGTTTTTGTATAGGTTCCATGGACTGCTGAGAAAAAAGAAACTCTTTATTGTCTCCATTCAACTTTCTCCATAGATCTATCATACCTAACTTTTCTAACAATTAGTTTATCTCCCTAGTTTCTTTCTTGTTTATTTTGTGGTTTGATTTATCTAATTCTGAGAGAGTAAGGTTGAGATCCCCCACTAGTACAGTTTGACTGTCTATTTCTTCTTTCATTTCTCTTAATTTCTCCCCTAGGAATTTGGATGCTAGTGCACTTGGTGCGTATATATTTAGTATTGAAATCGCTAAATTACCTATGGTATCCTTTAATAAAGTATAGTTTCCTTCCTTATCTCTTTTGATTAGATCTATCTTGGCTTTTACTTGATCTGAGATAAGGATTGCTACCCCTGCTTTTTATTGTTCACCTGAAGCATAATATTTTCTGCTCCAGCCTTTTACCTTCATCCTATATGTGTCACTATGTTTTAGATGTGTTTCTTGTAGACAACATATTGTGGGATTCTGGTTTTTAATCCAGTCTGATATCCGCTTCCGTTTTATGGGAGAGTTCATTCCATTCACATTCACAGTTAGAATAACTAATTCTTTATTTCCTGCCATCTTATTTACCCAAGTTATGTTTTCCCTTTCCTTTCCCCTTTCTCCCTTCCCCCCTCCTCAGTACTTTGCTTTTGATGACCCCCTACCCCAAACCATACTCCACCCTTTAGATCCCCTCCCCTTTTTTTTACTCCTTTCCTCTGATTCTTCTATTTTTCCCTTCTAATAGTTTATCCCTTACTTTTCCTCTTTTCCCTCCCACTTCCCTCTAGCAACAGACAAGTTTCTATGTGAAATCAAATATCTGATATATACTTTTAGAGCCCAACCTGATGAGAGTAAGATTTACACAATGCTCAACTCCCTCCCCTCTTTCTCTCAATTATATTTTCTTTGCTTCTTCAAGAGATTTTACCTTGTTTTTACCTCTTTTTCTTAGTTCTTATTTGACCACTTTTCCCCTCTTTTCCAAAGTATGACAACCTTTCCCCCTGTAGTTCTCTTTTTCATATTATCAAAGTAATATCTAGTTAATTATACCCCCAAACTTTAAGTATCCCCCTAGTAGAAATAAAGTTCTCAAGAGTCCTTTCCTTTTTACATTTTTATGCTTCTCTTGAGTTCTGTGATTGGAGGTTGAATTTTTTCTTCAGATCTGGTCTTTTCATTAGAAATAGGTGAAATGCACCTATATCATTGAATGACCATCTTCTTCCCTGGAAGATAATGCTTATTCTAGCTGGATAGGTTATTCTTGGCTGTAATTCAAGTTCCTTTGCCCTTCAGAATATCTGGTTCCAGTCCCTTCGATCCTTCAATGTGGACGCTGACAGATCGTTTGTGATTCTAATTTTTGATCCTCCGTATTTGAATTGTTTCTTTATAGTTGCTAGCAGAATCTTTTCCTTGGTGTGATAGTCCTGAAATTTAGCCACGATATTCCTTCAGGTTTTAATTTTGGGGTCTCTTTCAGGAGGTGATTGGTGAATTCTTTCAATGGTGATTTTGCCTTCTGATTCTAGAATCTCAGGGCAGTTTTCTTTCATGATTTCCTGGAAGATAGTGTTTAGATTCTTTTTTTCATCATGGCTTTCAGGAAGTCCAATAATCCTTGGATTGTCTCTCGTAGATCTATTTTCCAAGTCAGTTGTTTTTCCTAGGAGATAGTTCATATTTTCTTCTAATTTTTCATTTTTTTTGTTTTTGTTTGACTGATTCTTGAAGTCTTGTTGAGTCATTCACTTGCATTTGTTCAGTTCTTATTTTTAAAGTGTTGTTTTCTTCAGTTACCTTTTTAAGCTCCTTTTGTAACTGGCCAATTGAATTTTTTTGTTCATTGCACTCTTCTTCCACTTCACTAATTTTATTTTTCAATAAATTGGTTTCTTTTTCATATCTCTTTTGTAGGGCGTCATATCCTTCTTGCACTGATTTCAGTTTATTTTCCCATTTATCCTCCAGCTCTCTTTTGAGGTTCTTTATGCAATCTTCCAGAAAGGCCTTTTGAAAAAGGGACCAGTGATGGTCCTTAATAATTTCCTGTGGAATTTTGTCTAAAGGAACCTCAGGATCTGGGGTCATCCCTTCTTTCTCTCGATAAAAGCTGTCTATGGTGAGAGCTATCTTTTGCTTCTTCAATTTTTTTTAGACAGCTTGGATGTATCTTTAAGGTAGGGGGAAAAACGGTGGCTGAAAAGCTTTGCCCTGGGGCACTTCGCTGAATTAACTTAAGGTGCTGGGCCTGTGGGCACTAGGACTAAATCTGAATTACTCCCTAAACAAGGCAAGTCTGCCAAAACACCTGCCCCCAGTCAGGGTAGAGTGTCCAGAGTGCCTCAGATAAACTCGAGGTGTTTGGAATTTGGAGTTTGGAGTTTGGAATTTCTGCCACAGTGAGCTGAGTCCCACCCTCACTTCTGGCCTACACAGGAGTCCTCTATTTATCTCTCTCTCCGAGTTAGACAAACCTGATATGAAGTTCTTCAGAATACAGTGGCCAAATATTTCTGAGTTCGTTGACTTGAAGATCAGTTCAGAGGCTTATTTTATTGTTGATTTGAGAGAAGATCAGAGGAGAACGAGGAGAGTCATGTTTTCACTCCGCCATCTTGGCTTCTCCCCCTCTCATTTAATATTAAATAATTTTACAGATAATGAACATTCTTGCTTCAAGCTGGATCTTATCAGTATGGCTAGAAGCCTATCCCTTTTACAGATAATGTCTGCTGATGGTTTTAGCTAGATTCTACCTATCATTTTAAGGAAATTTTAAGGAAAGCTCCATTTATCTCTGTGCTCTGAAGTAGGTTTTATTTTGTTTTATTTTGCTGAGGAAACTGGAGTTAATTATCTTGCCCATAGAAATTTACAAAGGGTTAAGTGTTTGAGGCCAGATTTGAACTCAGGTTCTCCTGACTTCAGGGTGGTTGCTCTATCCATTGTGCCACCTAGCTGCTCCTGTCTAGTGTTTTTAATAGGAAGATGGTGCTGTATTTTATAGAAAGCTTTTTGCTGCATCTATTGAGTTTAATATATGATTTCAGTTGGTTGTATTGTTGATGTGGTCAATTGTGCTTTATTCCTGGTATAAATCTTATCTAGTCATAATGTATTATTCTGATGATATACCATTGTAGTCTCCCTGCTAACAGTGTATTCAAAGTGATGCATCAATGCTCATTAAGAAAAATAGTGTATAATTTCCTTTCTTTGTTTTAATATAAGCATCTTATTTGTGTCTTAAAGAGAATTTTGCAAGATTATCTTTTTTCCTATTTCAAAAATAGTTTATATATTGGAATGAATTGTTTTCTAAATCTCCAGTAGAATTCACTGGCCCTGGAGATTTTTTTTTTTTTAATCGTACTTCACTGATGGCTTTTTCAATTTTTTTTTCCTAAAATAAGCATTTTTATAATAGGAATACAATACAATATAAAAGTAAGACACAACATAAGCTTATTTAAATATTTTATTTTCTCTCCTATTAATCTGGACAATTTATAATTTTGTATATACTCATCCATTTTACTCTTGTTGTCAGACATACTGACATTCAATTGGAAAAATAGCTTCAAATTGTGACAGTCATTTTTTCTTCATTGATGGTGAATTCATCCTTTTCATTTTTGAACTAAGTAATTTTATTTTATTTTTAAAAATAAATTACACTAATGATTTATCTATGCTATTGCTTTTTTGGCTGTAGAATATTGCTAACTATTCTATTTCTATATACAAATATCCTATTTTTTAAAAGCTTGGTTCATTGTTTTATTTATTAGTTCAATAGTTTTATAATTTTCAACATTATTTATCTTTCCTTAGATTTTCATGTTTTTCCACTTGATGTTTAATTGGGAGGGATTAATGTGTTCTTTTTCTAGTTTTTTTAGTTGCATATCCAATTCATCAATCTCTACTTTTATTATTTTGATGTAAGCATTTGCAGATTGCTTTAACTGCATCTCATGCATTTTTGTATATTATCTCATTATTGTCATTCTCATTGATGAAATTATTTTTTGTTTCTATGATTGTTCTTTGATCCACACATTCTTTAGGATTAGTTCATTTAGTTATTAATTAATTATTAATCTCTTTCCATGGTACTTCATTAAATATAATTTTAATAGTGTTATGATCTGAAAAGATTGCATTTAGCACTTCTGCCTTTCTACATTTGATTGTGAGGTTTCATGTCAGACTACATGATCACTTTTTTTGTGCAGGTTCCATGAATCACTGAGAATAAGGTTTATTCCTTTCTATCTTAATATCTTGATTGAGTTTTTTCCAGAGGTCTATCATAACTAACTCTTTTAAAATTACTTTTTTGACTTCAACTTCTTTCTTTCATTCTTTTGCTGCCTAGGTTTTCCTACTTCTGAGGGAATGATGAGGTTTCTATATTGTTTTTTTATTATAAAAGCTTTTTATTTGCAAAATATATGCATGGGTAAATTCTCAACCCAGACCCTTGCAAAGCCTTCTGTTTCAAATTTTTCTCTCCTTCCCTTCACTTCCTCCCCTAGATAGTAGGGAGTCAAACACATGTTAATTATGTTAAACTATATGACAAATAATATATATATATATATATATATATATATATATATATATACATTTATCTTGCTATACAAGAAAAATTGGATGTACAAGAAATAAAAACCTGAAAACGAAAATGAAATGCAAGCAAACATCAACAGAAAGCATGAAAATACTATGTTGTGGTCCACACTCAGATCTCACAGGCCTATCCCTGGGTGAATATGACTGTCTTCATCACTGAACAATTGGAACTGATTTGAAACATTTCTTTGTTGTAGAGAGCCATGTATATTAGAGTTGATCATCATATAGTATAGTTGTTGCTGTGTATAATGATCTCCTGGTTCTGCTCATTTCACTTAGCATCAGTTCATGCAAGTCTCTCCAGGTTTCTCTGAAATCATCCTGCTGGTCATTTCTTACAGAACAATAATATTCCATAACATTCATATACCATAATTTATTCAGCCATTCTCCAATTGATGGTCATCCCTTCAGTTTCCAGTTTCTAGCAACTACAAAAAGGGCTGCCATAAATATTTTTGCACATGTGGGTCCCTTTCCTTCCTTTGAGATCTCTTTGGGATATAAGCCCAATGGAAACGCTGTTGGGTCAAGCGCTATGCACAGTTTGATAACTTTTTGAACATAGTTCCAAATTGCTCTCTGTAATGGTTGGATCTGTTCACAGTTCCACCAACAATGTATCAGTGTCCCAGTTTTCTTACATTCCCTCCAACATTCATCATTATCTTTTCCAGTCATCTTAGCCAATCTGACAGGTGTGTAGTGCTATCTCAGAGTAGTCTTAATTTGCCTTTCTCTGATTAATAGTGATTTAGAGCACCTTTTATTCCAATCTGTTATCCACTTCCATTTTCTGGGAGAGTTCATCCCATTCACATTCACAGTTAAAATAACTAATTCTGTATTTCCTGCCATCTTATTTACCAAAAGTTATCTTTTTTTCTTTCCTTTCCCCTTTCTCCCTTCCCCCTCCCCAGTATTTTGCTTTTGATGACTACCTTCCTCAAACAGTCCTCTCCTCTTTACAGACCCTCCCCCTTTTTTACACCTTTCCCCTAATCCTTCCATTTTCCCTTCTATTAGTCTTTCCCTTTCTTTTCCTCTTTTTCCTCCCACTTCTCTATAAGGTGGGGAAAGTTTCTCTGTGAAACCAAATTTGTCTGATATTCTCTCTTAGCACCCAATCTGATGAGAGTAAGATTCACACAATACTCACCCCCCTTCCTTTTTCCCTCCAATTATATTAGGTTTTCTTTACCTCTTCATGAAATTTTACCTTATTTTTACTTACTTTTTTACCTTATTTTACCTGCTTTTTCCTCTTTTTTCAGTATGATCCCCTTTCTACCCCTAGTTTCTTTTTCATATTATCAAAGTAACATCAAATTATACCCACATTTTCTAAGCATACCCATAATAGAAATATAGTTCTCAAGAGTTCTTTCCTTTTTTACCTTTTTATGCTTCTCTTGAATTCTGTGTTTGGAGGTCAAATTTTTTGTTCGAATCTGGTCTTTTCATTAGAAATAGGTGAAATTCACCTATAATCATTAAATTTCCATCTTCTTCCTTGGAAGATAATGCTCATTCTAGCTGGATAGCTTATTCTCAGCTGTAATGCAAGTTCTTTTGCCTTTAGGAATATCTGATTCCAGGCCCTTCAATCCTTTATTGTGGAAGCTGACAGATCCTGGGTTATTCTAATTAGGACTCCTCAGTATTTGAATTGTTTCTT
This sequence comes from Myrmecobius fasciatus, assembly GCA_023553655.1. Taxonomy (NCBI): domain Eukaryota; kingdom Metazoa; phylum Chordata; class Mammalia; order Dasyuromorphia; family Myrmecobiidae; genus Myrmecobius; species Myrmecobius fasciatus. Next base: position 24,744 of record JAJPUD010011988.1, read on the forward strand.
TCTAGCTGCTTGCAATATCTTTTCCTTGGTATAATAGTCCTGAAATTAAGCTATGATATTCCTTGGGTATTTACTTTTGGGGTCTTTTTCAGAAAGTGATTAGTGAATTCTTTTGATGGCTAGTTTACCCTCTGATTGTAAAACATCAGGGAGATTTTCTTTCATGATTTCCTGTAAGATAGTGTCTATGTTCTTTTTTTCATCATGGTCTTCAGGAAGTCCAATAATTCTTAAATTGTCTCTCCTAGATCTATTTTCCAGGTCAGATGTTTTTCCTAGGATACATTTCAAATTTTCTTCTATTTTTTCATTTTTTTGACTGATTCTTGAAGTCTTATTGAGTTATTCTCTTCCATTTGTTCAATTCTAATTTTCAGCGTATTTTCTTCAGTTACTTTTTTTAGCTCCTTTTGTAATTGGCCAATTTGTTCATTGCATAGTTTTCCCATTTCACTAATTTTATTTTTCAATGAATTTGTGTCTTTTTCATATTTCTTTTGTAGAGTGTTATGTGCTTTTTCCAATCCTTCTTGCAATGATCTCAATTCATTTCCCCCTTTTTCTTCTCTCTTCTGAGATTCATTATGCAATCTTCCAGGAAAGCCTTGTGAAATGGGGACCAGCTCATGTATCCCTTTGCAGCTTCCTCTGGATTTGCTTTACCTTTATGAACCTCAGGATCTGAGGTCTGTCCTTCTCTCTCTTCATAAAAGCTTTCTATGGTGAGACTTCTTTTTTTGTTTTTGATTTATTTTTTAAGGCTTGAGGTCTGTCCAAAGCAAACGATTGACAGCTGCTTTAATTTGCCCTGGAGTAGTTCAGCTGATTGACTTCCAGTGCTGGACAATTGGGCCAGGTCTGGTGTTCTCAGTGGCTTACAATCTACCTTTTATAAAAGGAAGATCTGCCAAAGCACCTGATTGCAACCAGGGCAGAGTGGCTTAAAAGGATCACAGAAGCTTCCCAGGTGCTTAGAGACTGCCACACTCTGAGTCCCAGCTGGCTTTCTGCTCTGTTGGTGCTGCTGTCTGGTGTGTTTGCTGGGCTCAGCAAACTGTCCTCCTGACCAACTGAAACAGACCTGTTCTAATGTTCTTCCAAGGTAACTTCTTCTGGGAATGTGTTGTACTCCAAATATTTGGGGGTGCTTTGATTCCAAAATCAGTGTAGAGGCTTAATCTGCTGTTGGTTTGGGAGAAAGATCAGAGAAGGTCACAGACAGTTATGTTTGCACTCCACCATCTTGGCTCGGCAGAGAAGGGAGGGATTTATGACCAAAGAAAAACTAGGGAACATTATAAAAGGCAAAATGGACAATTTTGATAATTTTAAATTAAAATGTTTTTGCACAAGCAAAAACAACAAAACCAAAATTAATAGGGAAGTACAAACTGGAAAAAATCTTTATAGACAGTGTTTCTGATAAAGGTTTTATTCCTAAAATATATAAAGAACTATGTCAAATTTATAGAAATAAAAGTCTTTCCCTAATTGATAGTCAAAGGATATGAACAGACAAATTTTAGATGATGAAATTGAAGCCATCTATAGTCATATAAAAAAGCTCAAAATCACTATTGATCAGAGAAATGCAAATTAAAACAACTCTGAGGTACCACCTCACACCTCTCAGATTGACTAAAATCACAGGAAAAGATAATGACAACTGTTGGAGGTGACGTAGGAAAATGAGAACACTGATGCATTATTGGTGGAGTTGTGAAGTTATCCAGCCATTCTGAAGAGCAATCTGGAACTATGTCCAAAGACCTATAAAACTGTCCATACCTTTTGTCCCAGCATTGCAACTACTGGGTCAGTATCCCAAGAAAATCATAAAGGAGGGGAAATGTTTGTAGCAGTTCTTTTTGTGGTAAAAAGAACTGGAAATGAGTAGATGCCCATCAATTGGGGAATGGGTGAATAAACTGTGGTATATGAAGGTAATAGAATAGTGTTGTTATATAAAAAGAGATGAACAAGATTTTAGAAAGGCCTAGAAAGATCTAAATGAACTGATGCTCAGTGAAACAAGCAGAAGCAGGAATACATTGCACACAATAACAGTAAAAATGTGTGATGATCAACTATGAAATGACTTGATTTTTCTCAGCATGTCAGTATTCTAAAACAATCAAAATAGACATTAGATAGAAAATGCCATCTGCCGCCAGAAAAAAGTACCATGGAAATAGATTATAAATCAATGCATTCTATGTTCACTTCTTTATTCTGTTTTTTTTTCCTCTCCCATGTCTTTTCCCATTTGCTCTGATTTTAATCTCCCAATATTATTTGTAAAGCAATATGTATTAAAATAAATTAATTAATAAAAGAAAGATAAAAGAAATCTGGTTTACCCTATAAGGAAGAAGGAGGAGAGGGAGATCAGAAAAATGAGGTAGTGATAAAAGAGAAGGTGGATTAAGGGAAGCAGGAATCAAAGGTAAAACAGATTATTGAGGAAATGACAGTCTAAAAAAAAGAAAATAGGATTGAAGGAAATCAACTGTTAGAAATCATAACTGAATATAAATGAGACTTCTAAAGTGGAAGTAGATATCAAATAAATCAGAAATCAAAACAATATGTTGTTTACAAGAGACAAATTTGAAACAGAAAAACACATATAAAGAGTGAAAATAAAGGCCTAGAGAATAATCCATTTTTCCCTTCTTCTTGCATTTTTGATGTAGTCAATATGGTAATGCTTTGTATGATTTCACATATTTAATGACTATTATATTGCTTGCCCTTTCAGTGGATTGAGGCAGAGGCTAGCAACAGGGAAAAAATTGAAAACTCCATTTTTTTCAAATGTTAATAATAAAAAATGTAAAATTAAAATTAAAAAAATATTCAGGATGAAAGGTTCTCACAAAATAATGAATGAGGAGGCAACTGAAGAAATTGGAAAGAGGAGAAAAGAAGGCAAATTTTTATTTCAATAATCAGAATAAGTCCTCCTGAAGAATTCCCCCATGAGAAAAAAAAAACAAACTTATAATGGATCAACAGATGTAATGATTATAATCTATGGGCATTTGATGCATAGAAAAACTACCCTACTGCCTAAGGAAAAGGAAACTCAGAACTCTTTGTGGCAACAGACACCCAGGAGCATTAGAAGTCATGGATCCAGAGAAGAGGCTTCATGGCAAATAGTGAGAAAAAGTGATCATGGCAAAGACAAAGGGTAAAAATGAACTACAAAATCAGGAATATAAGAAAACTCCTACCATGGGAACAATGTTTCTATTCTTTTTACCACTTTCTAAAATCGGTATTTCTAAGAGTGATAATACAAAAATGGGACTCAAGGGCAAGGTCTGTGAGGCAATGGTGTAAAAACTGTAGAAATGGCTAATCAAAATAAGTTCCATAGTAGTTTTAATTTTATAAATAATACAGAAACCAGAGAAGGAATAAATAAGCATAAGGGGCATGAACCAAAGAAGAAAGTCAGAAGAGACAAAATGAAATGAGAGAAAGAAAGATTTTTTTGAATCAAGGCACAAAAGAGGGGGGGCAGTTAAGTACCACAGTAGATAGAGCACTGGCCCTGGAGTCAGAAGGATCTGAGTTCAAATATGGCCTTAGACACTAGACACTAGACACTTTACTAGCTATATGACCCTGGGCAAATCACTTAATTCAGATTGCCTCATAAGAAAATAAAATTAAGAAGCAAACAAGCCAAGCACTTTGAAGAAAAAGGGAGGAAGGAAGATTTCATTTAACTACTTAAAAAGGGGGGGGGAGGAAATAAAAAAAATAACAAAAAAAAAATACTGTGCTAAAAGTAAAGAGGGAAAACAATAACTCAAGGGGAAAAAATTCCACATTAGAGACAAAGAAAAAAGTGTGTGTGTGTGTGTGTGTGTGTGTGTGTGTGTGTGTGTGTGTGTGTGTGTAAAATTCAACTTTCATAACTTTAATATGAATAAGGTCAAACACTATGTCAAGCAGGAACATTATGGCCTACAACACTTTTCAGTAGAGTCTGAACCAGTTTAGAAAATAATAGGAAAATATTAACAAAAAAGTAATAAACACATAAAATGCCATAGAACATAGATAATGGTATTATGTGGTTTTTGAAGTCAATATGTAGCCAGCAGAGTTCCTTATATAATCTTTAGTAGTTCTTGTTTCTACTTTAGTTTAACAGTACTATGTTAAGCAACCCCATAAAACAAACAAGCATACATACATTCACACCCCAGGACAAATTGGATAAGAAAACAGGAATTCCAAAATGTGTTTCTTACAGAAAACATACTTGAAAACAAAGAGAATAAAGGGGGCAGGGAGAGATTCTTTTAGATCCTCTATGTCTATGTATCAAAAAAAGGAGAAATTCTAATTACACTACTAGACAAATCAAATGATAACATTTATAACAATAAAAAGAGATAAATAAGCAAAATACATTATGCTGAAAAGGAATCATAGAAAATAAACCAATACCAGTGTTAAACCTATATGCTCCAAATGCATTACCCTCTAAATTAAAAAAAAAAATAACTAAACTATAAAACAGCATAGGCAATTAAAACAGTTTTAGCAGATTTTAATGTCATTCCTGCAGCTTTGAAAAAATCCAACAGGAAGATAGGTATATGTGAAAATATGCAATCAGACAAATTGTCAGAGAGATAAGAGTTAAAAGACTTATGATGACTTCTAAATGTGATTGATAAAGAATATATATAAATCAAAGAAACACATAGAATTTTTTAAAAGATAATGCAAACAAATGTATGAAGGCAGAATATAAAGCACATTATAGACTAGAGTGCAAAAAATAAATAGGGACAATGGGGACTTCTGAACCTAACAAGTTCACATGAGCATTGTATCAAATTTAAAGAATAATTAGTACCAATGCTATTGAAATATTTTTAAAAATTAACAAAGAAAAAATGTCACTTGACTTTCTTTTCTGAAATAAATACAATCTAATATCTAAACAGGGATGAATAAAGCAAAAAAAAGAACTATACATCAACATCATTAATATCATTTTAAATTTTACAAACAGAACTCAATAATTGTTTTAATAAATAATTCATTATGATCAAGTTGCATTTATGCCTGTTGTAAGGAATATTCCACATTAGGAAATTAATGAAAAATAAGTAATAATATTAAAAATAGAAACATCCCAAACCAAATGAGCTTCTTAATAGATGATAAAGGAAAAGCCTTATTTATGCTTTCTAAAATTCCTTTAAAGTATAGGTATAAAGAGATCTCTTTTTTAATTTAATAAAAACTATTTACTTAAAGGTAAAAAAATTAAAGTTATTATACATGACAAGGTTAAACTAGAATATTTTCAATGGATACAGGAGAATGTCAAGGATGCTCACTTTCTGCACTCTCATTTGACATAATTCTGGAAATATTGCCAATTTCAACAAAATGAAAAAAATAATTTAAAGACAGAAAAAGAGGAGATGAAATCATCTGTATTTTGTTAATGATGTGATTAGTTTTGGAGCCTTCAATTTATTCTGTTACATATTGTCAGAATCCCTATACCAAAACCTCCACTTTTTATTCTTACTCCTCTATTTGTCATTAGAAGAAACTCTATTTTCCAGAGCCGAAGCCTAGCAAGCTGTATTCTGAGCTTGTCATAACAACTATCCTTTGGTCTCACCCTCGGTATGAACTCAGCACAAATTCTTTCTTGATTAAAATTTAAGAAAGTTATGAAGAAAATGATAATAATGTAAAATAAACTTAAAAGTATCATTTTTTTTCCTCCTTCTGAGACCAGTTGTTAAACATTTACCAGTACCTCCCTGCCTCTAACTTCATCTGTTACATCACCATCTAACCCATCTCTACTTTGGAGATTTGTATACCATTCCCTATCTAGAAAAAGGCTGAGATAAGTAGATGTTGACTACTCACTTAAGAGGCTCTAGTAGCAAAATGTGGTTCCCTTGTAGCACATTATGCAGCTCCCCAATGACATGGTCAGAGCAGACCATGGAACTTTTGGCTAAGTATACCAATCTAGTCAACTTTATGTACTAGACATTTTTATCCCTAGGTTCAAGATCATCTCAGAGCTGCTTCCAATGAGCTACTTCAGGATGCCAGGACCTTGAGAAGGCTCATGTGTTATGCCATTTTGACATATCCACTACCTTTCTAATGAGGTAGCCTTCACCATGATTCTTTTAAAGTAATGAGCAAAAGAGCCACCCAATTAACAATCCTAGACAAATTCTTGCCATCTGACTATTCACTGAATCTTTGAATTTCTTTACATCCATGTCCTGAGGGACTTAATCTTCTTAGCTCTGCAACTCTTGTCCTGGGGCCAATGCTATCCTCATTAGTGAGTACTTGAGCAAAAAGTCTTATAATCTATTGTAACTGGTCTGGACTACACCAGACAACTCTCCATATTATGTTTCATAGATATGGATTGCATAAATGGGTGTGTATACATCCATCTATTAGAATGAGTGTAAGGATAATCTCAATTTTGTATTTGTATCCCAAATACTAAAACAATAACTGACACATAAAAAGTAATGTCTTATTATCCTCAAGTATTTGAAGGACTATCATGGAGAAGAATTAATAAATTTACTTTGCTTGGCCTTAAGGAAAGAACTATGAGCAACTGGTGAAAATTTCAAAGAAACAGATATCAATTAAGTCAGAACATTTTTTTTAATGTAGAATTTGTCAAAACGTAAAATAGAGTACTCTGGTAGGTAGGGGAATTTTCTATGACTCAGAACTTTCAAGTGAAAATGTTATGACTCCTTAGGGATGTTTTAGAGGGAATTCTTTCTCAGGTATAGGTTGGAGTTTATGACTCGATGCAATTTTCCCCACTGAAACACAGAGAACCTATAGAATTTGGTGTCTTTTAATTTTTGGAAGCATTTTAAGGATGGGGTAGGGAAGAGAAGATGTGAGCTATGAGAAAACTGGTTTTTGTTCAAACACTTTTATTGTTTTATAGGAGAATGTAATCAGAATAAAATAGGTAAGATAGCTTATAAAATAAGTCATTGAATCTAAGAAGTACTTGATGAAGCAGTTCCTATGAAGTCTTTAATTAAGAAATCAATTACTGCACTCATGATAAGACATACCCTTCTTCTTTTAAAGATCTAAATAAAGAAGGAGGGAAGGGAGATATGGTTCAACATTCTCTTACTCAATAATATCCCGGGGGGGGGGGAATTTGTAGAACTGCAGAAAATTTGCATTAGAATAAGATCAAGTCAATCAGCATTTATTAAGAACCTACTGTGTGTCAAAGATTGTTGTAAGCACTAAGAACACCAAAGTAAACAAATAGACAAAACAAAAACAGTCCCTTTCCTTAAGGAACTTACAATTCAATAAAGAAGTCACAATGCAAACTATGGACAAACATAACATATACATACAGGATAAATTGTTGACAATCACGGGTGGAAAGTACTATTATAAAGGTGGTGGGGAGTTTCAGGAGAGATTTTGGAAGATAGAATTTTAACTGGAATCCAAAGGAAACTAGAGAAATGATGAAGCAGAGTTAAGAAGGCTGAAGATTCCAGGAAGTGGAACTGTTGTGTCAAAATAGAGTAATTTTCACTTCCTGGACAACATGTAGAGTTGGGGGTTAAGTCCTGGAAGACTGAGTGAATCTCAGCTGATAAGGAATACCAGGCCCAGCTGTACTTCAGAGATGCATCTCTGGATGATAAGGAACCAGTACACCTGTGAAAGTAAGGCAGTGGATCAGGGATGCTGCTATCTATGGAGCCAGGAGCAGGAGCAGGAGCAGGAGGAGAGCTTTTGGTTGGGCTTCCAGGTCAGTGAGGAGAAGTCAAATGAAGCTAGAGCACCATCCTCCAGCTTGGGACTAGAGGTACTTAAACTAATACCTCTTATTTAAAAAAAAAATGAACAAGGAAAAAAGAAAGAACCTAACAATAAAAAAATTTACTATGGGAACAGGAAAGATGAGGTTCATCTTCAGAGGAGGACAATGAAGTAGATAGAGCTTCTTTACAGAGAATTTTTAGAACAACTCAAAAAAGAATTTAAAAATCAAATGAGAGACATGGAGGAAAAGCTAAATAAAAAAAAAGTTAAAAAAACATCCAAAGAAAAACAATAAGATTGTGAAAAAAATTAATCAACTAGAAAAGTAGATACAGAGTCTCAAAGATGAAAATAATGAAAATAATTCTTTGAAAATTATCAAAATATCAAAAATATCAAGGAATAATTGAAAGGAATTTAATGTGGACAAATTTTTTACATTTTTTGTTTTGTTTTATTTTTTCATGGGAAATTAATACCATATATTTAAAATTTACATCAACAATACAATAACTCATAAGAGAAAATAGGGAAGAGTTAAAGTAAAAATACTAACAATATAAAAATGAATTGCAGAGGACACAATAGACATAGAGGAATAAAAAGGGGGAGGACAGTTATAAAAACCTATTCATATTGGGAATTGGTTAAATATTCATTACTACATGTATATATATATATATATATATATATATATATAAAGATATATAGTACCCCCCTATCTATAAAAAGGTAAGGGGGGAGGAATAGGTGAACAGGAAAGCAAAAGTTGAGGAAAGAAGACAAGGGAGGGATCTATGAGTGGGGGGAAGTTAAGTAATAGCAAGGCAAGTTAAGGAGCATAATTAAAGAGTCAGCAGGCATAGGAAGGATGTGTATGTATGTATGTGAGGTGTGTGGTAGGATGTGTGTGCATGTATGTAAATGTATATATCTACATGTGTATACTTAAATATATTCTTTCTTAACTATAGCCTGCTTGGGGGTGGGGGAGGGAAAAGAAAAAAGGGAAAAAAAGGTACATAGCAGAGAACAAAAGAACAATTTACAAACAAGTAAAGAAAAATGTACACTCATGAATACAATTTCTTTTATATATATATATATATATATGCATATATATATATGTACTTTCTTGAACTAGTAAAATATAACACCATAAAATGATTTTATATTTTATCTTTCAGAAAATATCAGGCATTAGAGTATACTGAAGGTGGATAAGAAGAGTGAAATACAAGGGTATGACAATTTTAGGAACATAATTTCAAATATTGTGTGAAGAATGAACTGGAGTGAAGGAAGAATGGCAGAAGGGAAATCATGTAGTAAGTTACTGCAGTAGCCCAAGAAGGAAGCTATGAGAGCCTTTACCAGGGTGGTATCATGGTCAGAAAAGAAGAGGAGTATGAAAGATACTATGAAGGTAAAATAAACTCTGGACTATTGAATTACATTATTTCTGATTCTCCTGTCTATCTACTCCATTGATCTACTCTGTTTTTAAATAATATTAGATTTTTTAAAAATGATAATATTTTCCCTTTGTTTGTAAAACCATTTTTAACATTTAAAAACAAAATGAACTTCAGATTCTTTTTCTCCCTATCTATCCACACAGGTCCTGGAGATGGCAAGAAATTTGATATATTCTAATCATTTGTAATCATGCAAAACTTATTTATATATTAGTTATATTCTAAATGACAACCCAGACAAAAAATAAACAAAACACCACAAAAAAAAGGAAAATGAAAAAATGTTATGCTTTGAACTGCATTAAGACTCCATCTGTTCTTTAAGTAGGAGAGCATTTTTTCATCATGGGTCCTTAAGAATTGGCTTACATCATACATTGCTGAGAATAGCTAAAGTGATGATTATATATTACTGTAAATAATGGGACTTTTTGGTTTTGCTTACTTCATTTTACATAACTTCATATAAGTCACAATATTATTCTATCAGCATCACATGACACTACTTTTTTGCTAATCAAAACAATTTTTAAAAAATTTATTTATTTTTAATGCACATTGTTTTATGAATCATGTTGGGAAAGAAAAATCAGAGGAAAAGGGCAAAACTATGAAAGAGATAAAAAAAACAGAAAAAAAGAAGTGAATATAGAATATATTGATTTAAACTCTCCACAATTTTTTTTCTGGATGAAGATGGCATTTTCAGTCCAAAGTTTATCAGGATTGCTTTGAATCACTGAACCACTGAGAAAACCCAAGTCTTTCTTAGTTAATCATTGCACATTATTACTGTTACTGTTTATAATGTGTTTGTCGTTCAGCTTATTTTGCTCAGCGTCAGTTCATATAAATCTTTCTCCACTTTGTTACAATTAGCTTGTTTATGATTTTTTTAATAGAACAATAATATTAAATTACCTCTATATACCACTACTTGTTCAGCTATTCCTAATTGATGGGCATCTACTAATTTTCCAATTCTTTGCTACCAGAGAAAGAACTGCTACAGATATTTTTCCCTCTTCTGTGATTTCCTTGTTACACAGACCTAGTAATGGCACTGCTGGTTCAAAGGGTATGCATAGTTTTATAACCCTTTGGGCATAGCACTAAATTGCTCTCCAAAATGGTTGGATCATTTCAAAACTTTGCCAACAATGCATTAATGTCCCAGTTTTCCCAAATCCCCTCCAACATTTATCATCATCTTTTGCTCTCATCTTAGCCAATCTGAGAGGTACGAGGTGGTACTTCAGAGTTGTTTTAATTTGCATTTCTCTAAACAATAGTGATTTAGAGCAGTTTTTCATATGACTATAGATAGCTTTAATTTTGCCATCTGAAAATGGTCTGTTCATATGCCTTTGACTATTTATCTTTTGGGGAATGACTAGTTGTTCTGTTCTGACTAGCTCCTTGGATAAAGATGGCATTTTCTCAGGATCTCAGTACCAGCCCTAATCCTTGGTCTTAGAAAAAGAATGATGAGGCAGGGACCCACATGGATGGTCAAATATGGAGTCAGTTTATTTCAAATTCTCAATCTTGAATACTTTAGTATAATTGCATTATTACAGAACACTGAGCATGTGCTAACTATAAGCAGCTTGCTATTATTATGTAAATGCATCTTTATTGCAAGTATCTCTGCTTCAAGTAAAACATAGGTTGTTGCCCCTCTTCCCTCCACCCCCCTCCTATTCTCAGGAAGACTGAGATGCCCCAAGGGAGATGAGAGCCAAACCAGACATTGTCAGCAGGTTACCTCTGGGCTGAAGGGTCTTATACCTCACTGAGAGT
>JAJPUD010011988.1:35885-51514 GCA_023553655.1 Myrmecobius fasciatus
AATTTAACACTGTTCTCTATATATTTTAGAAATTAGACCTTTATCAGAAATAATGGCTGTAAACATTTTTTTCTACTTTTATATTTCTCTTTTAGTCTTGTTTCTTTGCTTTTATTTCTGCAAAAACTTTTTAATTTAAAATAATCAGTTGTGCATTTTGCCTTTCATAATGTTCTCTAGTTTTAAATTCTTCCCTCCTCCAAAGATCTGATAGGTAAATTACCCCTTGTTCTCCTAATTTGTTTATGGTATCATTTTTTATGCCTAAATCATGTACTCATTTTGACCTTATTCGGTCTGGGATGTGAAATGTAGGTCGATGCTGAGTTTCTGACATATGTATTTTCCAGTTATACAAGCCATCTTTGTCAAATAATGAGTTCTTAATCCAGAAGTGAGAGTTTGGGTGTTTAATATTTTGTAGTCAATATGAAATAATGTTCATTGCTGTTGCTTTATAATATAGTTTTAGGTTTGGCACTTCTAGGCCACCATTCTTTATATATTTTTTCCCATTAATTCCTTGATATTTTTGACCTTTTGATTTTCCAGATAAATTTTGCTATTTTTTTTTCTAATTCAATAAGATGGTTTTTGGCAGTTTCATTGATATGACACTTATCAAGTAGAACACTTTAGTCAGATGTCATTTTTATATTTCCTTGGCCTACTAATGAGCAATTGATATTTTTTTTTCAATTGTTCATATCTGACTTTGTGTGAGAAATGTTTTGGAATTGTGTTAATACAATTCTTGGATTTGTCTTGGCATATAGATTCCCAAGTATTTTTAATTGTCTACAGTTATTTTTCTATTTCTTTTTTTTAATTAAAGCTTTTTATTTGTATAACATATGTATGGGTAGTTCCCCAGCATTGATCTTTACAAAGCTTTCCATTACAAATTTTACCCACAGTCCCCTCCCCTCCCCTACATGGCAGGAAGTCCACTACATGTTAATAATGTTGAAATGCTTGAGAAGTTATGCAAGAAAAATCCTATCTACAAGAAAAAAAAAAGAATCAGAGAAAGGCAACACAATGCAAGCAAATGTCAATAGAGATTATGAAAATGTTACGTTGTGGTCCATATTTCATTTCCCTCTCTCTGGGTGTATATGGTCTTCTTCAGTGAACAATTGGAACTGGTTTGAGACAATTCTTTGTTGCAGAGAGCCATGTCCATCAGAATTGATCATCATGTAATACTGTTGTTGCTGTGCATGATGATCTCCTGGTTCTGCTCGTTTCACTCAGCATCAGTTCATGCAAGTCTCTTCCAGGCCTCTCTGAAATCGTCCTGCTGGTCTTTTCTTACAGAGCAATAATATTCCATAACATTCATATACCATAATTTATTCAGCCACTCTCCAGTTGATGAGCATCCCTTCAATTTCCAGTTTCTAGCCACTATGGAGAGAGCTGCCACAAACATTCTTGCACATGTGGATCTTTTTCTATTTCTTGCATATGAGCTTTGTCAGTTATATATAGAAATGCTGATGGTTTGTTTGTCTTTATTTCCTATCTTGTAACTTTCCTAAATCTGCTGTTTCCAATAAATGTTCGGATGATTTTCTAGGATTTTGTAAGTATATCATCATATCATCTACAAACAGTGATAGTTTTATTTGCACATTGCCTATTCTAATTCCTTAAATTTCCTTTTCTTCTCTTACTGCTAAAGCCAACATTTCTAGTACAATGTTGAATAATAGTGGTGATAATGGGCATCCTGATTTCATCACTGATCTTATTTTCAATGAGATATTTCACATTTACTTCAATTCTTTGATTCTTTTGTTATATCATTTCTTGGATTCACTACCTTGTCCAATTTTCATTTTTTAAGGAATTATTATCTTCAATGAGTTTTTATACCTCATTTTCCATTTGGTGAATTCTGCTTCCTGAATAGTTCTTTTTATCAGTGAATTTTAAACCAATTTTACATTTTAAGGAGTTATTTTCTTCAGTGAATTTTGTACAATTGTTTTCAATTTTTTGTGCTTCACCAGATTGTTGACTCCTTTTCATGAGTTTCTTATATTTGAGTTTCTCTCATTCCCCCCGAATTGTTCTTCTACCTCTCTTATCTTATCTGTTATCTTATTTTTAAATTACTTTTTGAGTTCTCCCAGTATTTCTTTTGGGACTTCACACACATTTGCATGTTTCTTTGTGTCTTCTTATGTAAACATATTGATAGCATTGTCCTATTGTGAGTTTGTGTTTTGATTTTTCCTGTCATAATGGTAACTTTGTATGGTTGGATTTTGCTACTGTTGTTTACTGTTGTTTCTAACCTAGTTGTTGAATTTTAACTTCATTTAACTTGGCTTGACTCTTGCTATGGAAGGGGCATTGTCCCAATCTTTAGGGTTTTAATGAGGCTTTTTTTCACAGTTAATACTGTGACCTGAAAGTGTTCAGTTTATCTAAAGTGATAAGATATAAGGAGAGGTGTGATCCTTCTCTCCTAGCATGTACACTGGTTTATGTGTGAGGAAAAGCACTCTTTTTTTCTGCCTTGGGCTTGTTACCAATAATCTCACTCCTCTGTGGCTGCATGCTGCGTCATACTAGTGGTCGTCTAAACCCTGGGATTGTGACTGGGATTATGCTGCATTCAGTGACAGAAAAATTTCACCTGTAAACTTAGGAGCACTAAATGCTCCCCCCTCTCTCTGTGTCTCTCTCCCACTCTCTCTCTCTCTCTCTGTGTCTCATCTTTATTTCAGTATTTGCTTCTTTAGTTCTATAGACAAATGCCACTGAACAATGATGGAGAAAATCACAGAAATATTCTAAATTAGACCTGCTACAAATTTATATTACATAATTTCAATGGGACCCTGATAGTGAAAAGATAATCCTATCATACCTTTCTTATAAACTCACTATCCAATTTACCATAGCAGTTGTCCCAGTTTGTTTTTTTTTAACTTTTCTCTCCCCCAATTTTTTTTTCTAATTGAAGCTTTTTTTTTTAATTTTCAAAATATATTCAAGGAGAGATTTAGCGGCAGAGCCAAGATGGTAGAGAGTAGACATGACTCTGTAACCTCCTCTAACCTTCTCTCAAACCAACAGAAGTTTAAGCCTCTAAACTGGTTTTGAAGTCAAAGAATCCACAAATATTTGTAGTACAAAACATTTCTAGAAGATGTTACCTTAGAACGACTTCAGAAGAGGTTTTTTTTCAATTGGCAAGGGGACAGTTTGCCTAACACAGATTTCACAGCAAGGAGATTGGGGCAATAAGCTGGAGCAGAGAGTCAGACCATTGAAGCTGGGAAACTTCTGGGAGCTTCTTAGGCTACTCTATCCTGGTTGCAAGCTGGTGGTTTGGCAGAATTGCCTTTTGTAAAAGAGATTGTAAACCACTGAGCCCTAGAAGAATATTGTACATAACCCCTATTGTCCAGCACTGAAAATAAATCAGCAGAAAGACACCACAGAAATTTAAAGCAGCTGTCACTCCTTTGCATTGAACAGACCCCAAGGCTAAAAAAATGAATAAAAAAAAAGAACTCTGACCATAGACAGCTTTTATGGAGAGAGAAAAACAGACCTCAACTCTAGAAGTCCCTAAAGGCAAAAAAAAAAAAAAACTCCAAAAGAATCCACAAAGAGAGACATGAGCTGGTCCCCATTTCACAAGGCTGTTTTGGAAGATTGCATAAAGGATCTTAAAAGAGAGTTAGAATAAAAATGGGAAATGAAATGAGATCATTGCAAGAAGGAATAGAAAAAATGAAAAAAGAATCCAATGAACAAAAAAAAAATTAATTGGCTAATAGCAAAAGGAGCTAAAAAACTGAAGAAAATAATACACAAAATTAGGATTGAACAAATGGAAGGGAATGACTCAATAAGACTTCAAGAATCAGTCAAACAAAAACAAAAAAAAAGAAGAAAATATGAAATATCTCCTAGGAAAAACAACTGACCTGGAAAATAAATCTAAAAGAGTCAAACTAAGGATTATTGGTCTTCCTGAGAGTCATGATGAAAAAAAGAATTTAGACACTATCTTACAGGAAATCATAAAAGAAAATTGCCTTGATATTTTAGAATCAGAAGGTAAAGTAGACATGAAAAGAATCCACTGATCACCTCCTGAAAGAGACTGCAAAATTAAATCCCAAAGGCATATTGTGGCTAAATTTCAGAACTATCGCACCAAGGAAAAGCTATTGCAAGCAGACAGAAAGAAACAATTTTAATACCAAGGAGCCACAATTAGGATTACCCAGGATGTAGCAGCTTCCACTTTAAAGGATCAAAAGGCCTGGAATCAAATATTCCAAAAAGCAAAGTAACTGTTATTAAAGCCAAGAATAAACTACCTAGCTAAAATGAGCATTATTTTTCAGAGAAGAAGATGGACATTCAATGATATAGATGAATTTAACATATTTCTTTTGTTTCTTTGTTTATTAAAGCTTTTTATTTACAGAATATCTGAGTAATTTTTCTGCACTGACCTTTGCAAAATTTTCTGTTTCAAACTTTTCCCTCTTTCCTTCCATTCCCTCCCTTAGATGGCAAGTAGTCTTACACATGTGAAATATGTTATATGATAAATACAATATCTGTATACATATCTATAGTTATCTTGCTGCAGAAGAAAAATCAGATCTAGAAAGAGAAAAAAAAAAACAATCTAAGAAGGAAAACAAAATTCAGCCAAACATTCACAGAAACCACTAAAATGCAGTGCTGTGGTCCACACTAAGTTCCCACAGTCCTCTCTCTAGATGTATATAACGTTCTTCATTGCTGAACAATAAGAACTGGATTGAATCACCTCATTATTGGAGAGAACCACATCCATCAGAATTGATCATTATATAGTCTTGTTGCTGTGTATAATGATCTCCTGGTGCTGATCATTTCACTTAGCATCAGTCCATGTAGGTCTCTCCAGACCTCTCTGAAATAATCTTGTTGATTGTTTCTTACAGAACAATAATATTCCATCACATTCATATACCATAATTTATTCAGCCATTCTCCAATTGATGGGCATACACTCAGTTTCCAGTTTCTTGCCACTACAAAAATGGCTGACACAAACATTTTTACACATTTGGGTCACTTTCAGTCCTTTAAGATCTCTTTGGAATACAAGCCCAGTATAAACACTGCTGGGTCAAAGGGTATGCACAGTTTGATAACTTTTTCAGCATAGCTCCAAATTGCTCTCCAAAATGGCTGGAACCATTCATAATTCCACCAACAATATATCAATGCCCAGTTTTCCCACATCCCTTCCAATATTCATCATTAACTTTCCAGTCGTCTTAGCCAATCTGACAGATGTGTAGTGGTATCTCAGAGTTATCTTAATTTGCATTTCTCTGATCAATAGTTACTTGGAACACCTTTTAGTACAACTAGAAATAGTTTCAATTTCTTCATCTGAATATTGTCTGTTCATATCCTTTGACCACTTATCAATTGGAGAATGGCTTGAATTCTTATAAATTTGAGACAATTCTTTATATATTTCAGAAATGAGGCCTTTGTCAGAACCTTTGAATGTAAAAATGTTTTCTAAATTGATTGCTTTCTTTCTAATCTTGTCTGCATTCATTTTGTTTGTACAAAAACTTTTTAACTTGATATAGCCAAAATTAGCTTTTTTGTGATTAATAATGATGTCTAGTTCTTCTTTGGTCACAAAGTCCTTCCTCCTCCATAGATCTGAGTAGTAAACCATTCTAAATTCTCCTAATTTGTTTATAATATCATTCTTTATGTCTAGATCATGAATCCATTTTGACCTTATCTTGGTATACAGTGTTATATGTGGTTTCTGCTATACTAGTTTCCAATTTTCCCAGCAGTTTCTGTGAAATAGTGAGTTCTTATCCCAAAAGCTACAGACTTTGTGTTTGTCAAACACTAGACAACTATAGTCATTGATTATTTTGTCCTGTAAACCTAACCTATTCCATTGATCAACTACTCTATTTCTTAACCAGTACCAAATGGTTTTGATAACTGCTGCTTTATAATATAGTTTTAGATATGGTACAGTTAGGCCACCTTCATTTGCTTTTTTTTTTCATTAACTACCTTGAAATTCGTGACCTTTTGTTCTTCCAGATGAATTTTGTTGTTATTTTTTCTACGTCAGTAAAATAATTTCTTGGCAATTTGATTGGCATAGCACTAAAATAGATTATTTTAGGTAGTATGGTCATCTTCATTATATTTGTCGACCTATCCAAGAGCATGTGATATTTTTCCAATTGTTTAGATCTGATTTTATTTGTATAGACAGTGTTTTGTAGGTTTGCTTCTATAGTTCCCGACTTTCCCTTGGCAAATATATTCACAAATATTTTATACTATCAACACTTACTTTAAATGGAATTTCTCTTTGTATCTCTTGCTGTTGGATTTTGTTAGTGATGTATAAAAATGCGGATGATTTATGTGGATTTATTTTGTAGCCTGCAACTTTGCTAAAGCTGTGGATTATTTCTAATACATTTGTTTATTTGATTCTCTAGGGTTCTCTAAGTAGACCATCATATCACCTGCAAAGAATGATAATTTGGTTTCCTCATGACCAATTCTGATTCCTTTAATTTCTTTTTTCTTCTCTTATTGCTGAAGCTAGCAGAAGCTAGCATTTCTAATACAATATTGAATAGTGATGATGATAGTAGGCATCCTTGTTTCACCCCTGATCTTACTGGGAATGGTTCCAGTTTATCACCATTACATATGATGCTAGCTGATGGTTTTAAAAAGATGCTACTGATTATTTTAAGGAAAAGTCCATTTAGAGTGCTTTCTGGGGGTGGAGCCATGGTGGCGGAGATCAGACAGGAGTCTCTGTAACCTCCTCTAACCTTCCCTCAAACCAACAACATATAAAGCCTCCAGACTGATTTTGAAGCAAAAAAATCCACAATATCTGGAGGACAACACGATTCTACCAGAAGATACTCTGGAAGAAACTCAAAACAGGTCTGTTTTAATGGGGCAGGGGGGGTGGTCTACTGAACCCAGAATGCAGTGCAGGGAGACCAGGGCAGGGAGCTGGAGCAGGGAGCTGGAACAGGAGTCGGAACAGGAGTGGGAGCGTTGTGCTTTTCACACACCTGGGAGTCTTCTGCGGGCCTCTTGGAACAATCTGTCCTGATTGTGGGGTGGTTTGGAGGGTCTGCCTTTTGTGGGGGTAGATTGTGAACCACTGAACCGCTGATGAGCATTGGACCTACCTTCCATTACACAGCACCCTAGGGTGATCAATCAATCAACAGGACTGATCAGCACCAGAAATAATTCAATCAGAGGAGCTGCCCAGTACCTGAAATAATTCAATCAGCAGAACTGTCCAGTACATAAAGTAATTCAATCAGCAGAACTGCCCGCAAATTAAAGCAGCTGTCCCACCTTTGCCCTAAACAGATCTCACACCTTTAAAAAAAATGAATAAAAAACCAAAAAGAGATGGAGGCGGAGCCAAGATGGCAGAGTGAAAAGGTGACTTTCTGTCTCTCCTCCAACCTTCTCTCAAATAAACAATAAAATAAGCCTCTGAACTGATCTTCAAGTCAATGAACTCAGAAATATTTGGACACTGCTATCTGGAGAACTTCATATCAGGTTACTCTGACTCGGACAGAGAGATAAATAGACAACTTCTGTGTAGGCATGAAGTGAGGGTGGGACTCAGCTCAGCTCATTGTGGCAGAAATTCCAAACTTCAAACTCCAAATTCCAAACACCTGAAGTTTATTTGAGGCACTTGGGACACTCTGCCCTGATTGGGGGCAGGTGTTCTGGCAAACTTGCCTTGTTTAAGGAGTAATTCAGACTTAGTCCTAGCCCCCACCAGCCCAGCACCTTAAGTTAATTCAGCGAAGTGCCCCAGGGCAAAGCTTTTCAGCCACCGTTTTTTTTTCCCTACCTTGAAGAGACATCCACGTTGTCTTAAAAAAAATGAAGAAGCAAAAGAGAGCTCTCACCGTAGACAGCTTTTATCAAGGCAAAGAAGCATTGACCCCAGATCCTGAGGTTCCTTTAGACAAAATACCAGAAGAAGGTATTAAAGACCATCACTGGTCACTTTTTCAAAAGGCCTTTCTGGAAGATTGCATAAAGAACCTCAAAAGAGAGCTGGAGGATAAATGGGAAAATAAATTGAAATCAGTGCAAGAAGGATACAGTATCTTCCAAGAAGGATATGATGCCCTGCAAAAGAGATATGAAAAACACACCAATTTATTGAAAAATAAAATTAGTGCAGTGGAAAAAGAGTGCAATGAACAAATTGGCCAGTTACAAAAGGAGCTTAAAAAGGTAATTGAAGAAAACAACACTTTAAAAATAAGAATTGAACAAATGCAAGTAAATGATTCAATAAGACTTCAAGAATCAGTCAAACAAAAACAAAAAAATGAAAAATTAGAAGAAAATATGAAATATCTCCTAGGAAAAACAACTGACTTGGAAAACAGATCTAGGAGAGACTATCTAAGGATTATAGGACTTCCTGAAAGCCATGATGAAAAAAAGAATATAAACACTATCTTCCAGGAAATCCTGAAAGAAAACTGCCCTGAGTATGTAGAATCAAAGGGCAAAATCACCATTGAAAGAATTCACCAATCACCTCCTGAAAGAGACCCCAAAATTAAGACCCCAAGGAATATCGTAGCTAAATTTCAGGACTATCGCACCAAGGAACAGATTCTGTTAGGAGCTAGAAAAAAACAATTCAAATACCGAGGATCAATAATTAGAATCACACAGGATCTGTCAGCCTCCACACTGAAGGATCGAAGGGCCTGGAAACAGATATTCCGAAGGGCAAAGGAACTTGGATTACAACCAAGAATGACCTATCCAGCTAGAATGAGCATTATCCTCCAGGGAAGAAGATGGTCATTCAATGATATAGGTGAATTTCAGCTATTTCTAATGAAAAGACTGGATCTGAACAAAAAATTCGACACCCAAACATAGAACTCAAGAGACGCATAAAAAGGTAAAAAGGAAAGGACTATTGAGAAATTTATTTTTACTAGGGGGATACTTAAAGTTTGGGGGTATAATTAACTAGATATTACTTTGATAATATGAAAAAGAGAATTAGAGGGGAAAAGGTTGTCATACTAGGAAAAAGAGGGGAAAAGTGGTAAAATAAGATGTAAAAAAAAGGAGGTAAAAATAAGGTAAAATCACTTGAAGAAGCAAAGAAAACCTAATATAATTGAGAGAAAGAGGGGAGGGAGATGAGCATTGTATAAATCTTACTCTCATCAGGTTGGGCTCTAAAAGTGTATATCAGATATTTGATTTCACATAGAATCTTGTCTGTTGCTAGAGGGAAGTGGGAGGGAAAAGAGGAAAAGTAAGGGACAAACTAATAGAAGGGAAAATAGAAGAATCAGGGGAAAGGAATAAAAACAAGGGGAGGGGATCTAAAGGGTGGAGTATTGTTTGGGGGAGAGGGTCATCAAAAGCAAAGAACTGAGGAGGGGGGAAGGGAGAAAAGGGAAAGGAAAGGGGAAAACATAACTTGGGTAAATAAGATGGCAGGAAATAAAGAATTAGTTATTCTAACTGTGAATTTGAATGGGATGAACTCTCCCATAAAACGGAAGTGGATATCAGACTGGATTAAAAACCAGAATCCCACAATATGTTGTCTACAAGAAACACATCTAAAACATAGTGACACATATAGGATGAAGGTAAATGGCTGGAGCAGAAAATATTATGCTTCAGGTGAACAAAAAAAAGCAGGAGTAGCAATCCTTATCTCAGATCAAGTAAAAGCCAAGATAGATCTAATCAAAAGAGATAAGGAAGGAAACTCTATTTTATTAAAGGGTACCATAGATAATGTAGCAATATCTATAGTAAATATATATGCACCAAGTGCAATAGCACACAAATTCCTAGGGGAGAAATTAAGAGAGATGCAAGAAGAAAGAAACAGCCAAACGATACTAGTGGGGGATCTCAACCTTGCTCTCTCAGAATTAGATAAATCAAACTACAAAATAAACAAGAAAGAAACTAGGGAGATAAACCAATTGTTAGAAAAGTTAGGTATGATAGATCTATGGATAAAGTTGAATGGAGACAGTAGGGAGTTTACTTTTTTCTCAGCAGTCCATGGAACCTATACAAAAACTGACCATGTATTAGGGCATAAAAACCTCAAAATCAAATGCAGAGAGGCAGAAACAGTAAATGCATCCTTTTCAGATCATGATGCAATAAAAATCACATGCAATATAAGGCCAGGAGAAAATAAACCAAAAGTTAATTGGAAATTAAATAATCCAACCCTGAAGAATGAATGCGTGAAAGAGCAAATCAATAATTTCACACAATCAATAATTTCATCCAGGAGAATGACAATAAGGACAGAACATACCAAAACTTGTGGGATACGGGTAAAGCGGTTATAAGGGGCAATTTTATATCTCTAGATGCTTACTTGCATAAAATAGAGAAAGAAAAGATCAACGAATTGGGCTTATTATTAAAAAAAAAACTAGAAAAAGAACAAATTAAAAACCATCAATTAAATACCAAAATGGAAATTCTAAAAGTAAATGGAGAAATTAATAAAATTGAAAATAAGAAAACTGAGTTAATAAATAAAACTAAGAGTTGGTTCTACAAAAAACTAACAAAATAGATAAGCCTTTAGTTAATTTGATAAGAAAAAGGAAAGAGGAAAATCAAATTGTTAGTCTCAAGAATGATAAGGGAGAACTATCCTCCAATGAAGAGGAAATTAGAGCAATAATTAGGAGTTGCTTTGCCCAACTTTATGCCAGTAAGTTTGATAATCTAAATGAAATGGAAGAATATCTACAAAAATATAGATTGCCCAGGTTAACAGAAGAGGATATAAATTATTCAAATAGCCCCATATCAGAAAAATAAATAGAACAAGCTATTAAGCAACTCCCTAAGAAAAAATCTCCAGGGCCAGATGGATTTACATGTGAATTCTACCAAACATTCAAAGAACAATTGATTCCAATACTACACAAACTATTTGAGAAAATAGGGACAGAAGGTATACTGCCAGAATCCGTCTATCAGACCCATATGGTACTGATAGCTAAACCAGGTAGGGTGAAAACAGAGAAAGAAAACAATACAGCAATCTCTCTAATGAATATTGATGCAAAAATTTTAAATAAGGTATTAGCAATGAGATTACAGAAAGTCATCCCCAGGATAGTACACTATGACCAAGTAGGAATTACACGAGGGATGCAGGGCTGGTTCAATATGAGGAAAACTATCAGCATAATTAATTATATTAATAACCAAACTAACAAAAACCATATGATTACCTCAATAGATGCAGAAAAATCCTTTGATAAAATCCAACACGCTTTCCTATTAAAAACACTAGAGAGTATAGGAATAAAGGGGCTTTTCCTTAAAACGATCAGTAGCATCTATTTAAAACCATCAGGAAGCATCATATGTAATGGAGACAAAATAAACCATTCCCAATAAGATCAAGAGTGAAAAAAGGCTGCCCACTGTCACCATTACTATTTAATATTGTATTAGAAATGTTAGCTTTAGCAATAAGAGAAGAAAAAGTGATAAAAGGAATCAGAGTAGGTAATGAAGTAACCAAATTATCACTCTTTGCAAATGACATGATGGTATACTTAGAGAACCCTAGAGACTCAACTAAAAAACTACTAGAAAAAATTCACAACTTTACCAAAGTGGCAGGATTCAAAATTAATCCACATAAATCATCAGCATTTTTATATATTACCAACAAAGTTCAGCAGCAAGAGATACAAAAAGAAATTCCATTCCAAATAGCAGATGACAGGATAAAATATTTGGGAATCTATCTACCAAGGAAAAGTCTGAAACTATATGAACTAAACTACAAAACACTTTCCACACAAATAAAATTAGACCTAATCAATTGGAAAAACATTAAGTGCTTATGGGTAGGGAGAGTGAACATAATAAAAATGACAATACTACCCAAACTAATCTACTTATTTAGTGCCATACCAATCAAACTCCCAAGAAATTATTTTACAGATCTAGAAAAAATAGTAGCAAAGTTCATTTGGAAGAACAAAAGGTCAAGGATTTCAAGGGTATTAATGAAAAAAAGGCAGATGAAGGTGGCCTTGCTGTACCAGATCTAAAACTACATTATAAAACAGGGGTCATCAAAACTGTTTGGTACTGGCTAGGAAATAGAGCAGTTGATCAGTGGCACAGGATAGGTTATCAGGACAACCTAGGCATTAACCTTAACAATCTAGTGTTCGATATACCCAAAGATCCCAGCTTTTGGGATAAATACTCTGTATTTGGCAAAAACTGCTGGGGAAATTGGAAACTAGTGTGGAAGAAATTAGGGTTTGACCCATACCTAACACCACATACCAAGATAAGATCTAAATGGGTTCATGATCTAGATATAAAGAGTGATTTTGTCAGCAAATTAGAGGAATGTAGTATAGTTTATCTCAAAGACCTCTGGAGATGGAATAAATTTATGTTCAAAGAAGACCTGGAACTCCTAATTGAACATCAGATGGATAATTTTAATTATATTAAGTTAAAAAGTTTCTGTACAAACAAAACAGATGCAGACAAGATTAGGAGAGAAGCATCAAACTGGGAAATCATCTTTACATTTAATGGTTCTGATAAAGGCCTCATTTCTAAAATTATATATGGAGAATTGTCTCATATATATAAGAATTCAAGCCACTCTTCAATAGATAAGTGGTCAAGGGATATGAACAGACAATTTTCAAATGATGAAATTAAAACCATCTCTATTCATATGAAAAGTTGCTCCAAATCACTATTGACCAGAGAAATGCAAATTGAGTCAACTCTGAGGTACCACTATACATCTGTCAGACTGGCTAAAATGACAGGAATAGATAACGATGAATGTTGGAGGGGATGTGGAAAAACTGGGACACTATTGCATTGTTGGTGGAAATGTGAATGAATCCAACCATTTTGGAGAGCAATTTGGAGCTATGCTCAAAAAGTTGTCAAACTGTGCATACCCTTTCACCCAGCAGTGTTTCTACTGGGCCTATATCCCAAAGAGATCTTAGAGGAGGGAAAGGGACCCACATGTGCAAGAATGTTTGTGTCAGCCCTTTTTGTAGTGGCTAGAAACTGGAAACTGAAGGGATACCCATCAATTGGAGAGTTGCTGAATAAATTATGGTATATGAATGTTATGGAATATTATTGCTGTGTAAGAAATGACCAGCAGGACGATTTCGGAGAGGCCTGGAGAGACTTGCATGAACTGATGCTGAGTGAAACGAGCAGAACCAGGAGATCATTATACACAGCAACAACAATAGTACATGATGATCAATTCTGATGGACATGGCTCTCTGCAACAAAGAATTGTCTCAAACCAGTTCCAATTGTTCATTGAAGAAAACCATATACACCCAGAGAGAGGGTTATGAATTATGGACCACAACGTAACATTTTCATGATCTCTATTGATATTTGCTTGCATTGTTTTGCCTTTCTCTGATTCTTTTTTTTTTCTTGTAGATAGGATTTTTCTTGCATAACTCCTCAAGCATTTCAACATTTTTAACATGTAGTGGACCTCCTGCCATGTAGGGGAGGGGAGGAGACTGGGGGTAAAATTTGTAATGGAAAGCTTTGTAAAGATCAATGCTGGGGAACTACCCATACATATATCATACAAAGAAAAAGCTTTAATAAAAGAAAAAACCAGAAAGAGCTCTCACCACATACAACTTTTATGGAGAGAAGGAAGAGCAGACCTCAAATCCTGAGGCCCCTAAAGGTAAAGCAACTTCAGAAAAAGCCCCAAAGAGAGACATAAACTGGTCTCCATGTCACAAGACTTTTTTTGAAGATTGCATAAAAAATCTTAAAAGAGAGTTAGAAGTAACATGGGGAAACGAAATGAGATCACTGAAAAATAAAATAGAAAAAATGGAAAAAGAATGCAATGAATAAAAAAATGTAATTGGTCAATTGGAAAAGGAACTAAAAACAGTAACTGAAGAAAGTAAGACATTAAAAATTAGAATTGAACAATTAGAAATGAATGACTCATCAAGACTTCAAGAATCAGCCAAACAAAAACAAAAAAATGAAAAGATAGAGAAAAACATGAAATATCTCCCAGGAAAAACAACTGACCTGGAAAATAGATCTAGGAGAGACAATCTATGGATTATAGGGCTTCCTGAAAGCCATGATGAAAAAAAAAAGTACCTAGACACTATCTTTTAGGAAATCATAAAAGAAAACTGCCCTCATATTTTAGATCCAGAAGGCAAAATACTCCTTGAAACAATCCACTGATCACCTCCTGAAAGAAACCCAAAAATTAAGTCCCCCAGATATATCGTGGCTAAATTCCAGAAGTATCATACCAAGGAAAAGAAATTACAAGAAGCCAGAAAGAAACAATTTAAATATCGGAGAGCTACAATTAGCATCACACAGGACCTAGCAGCTTCTACTTTGAAGGATCGAAGGGCCTGGAATCAGATATTCCGAAGGGCAAAGGAATTTGGATTACAGCCAAGAATAACTTACCCAGCTAGAATGAGCATTATCTTCCAGGGAAGAGGATGGTCATTCAATGATATAGGAGAATTTCACCTATTTCTACTGAAAAGTCCAGAACTGAACAAAAAATTTGATCTACAAACACAGAACACAAGAGAAACATAAAAAGGTAACAAGGAAAAAAAAACTCTTGAGAACTATATTTATGTTATAGATACTTACAGAATGAGGGATGATTTTATGAATCCATTATTACATTATGATTATGATATGATTACTGTGATTTTATGATTATTATGATATGATAAACTGAAAAAGAAATTAGAGGTACAAAAGGGATAACACTGGAAGAAGAGGAAAAGGAGGAAAAATAAAGGAAATTGCATCACATGTAGAGGCAAAGAAAATATATAATGATTGAGGGGAAAAAAGGGAGGGGAATGAGAATTTGGTTAATCTCCATCTCATCAGATTTGGCTCAGAGGGAATAATAGACGTACTTATAAGGAAACAGGAGAGAAAGGGGGGGAAAAGGGGTGGGTGGGGCTCTAAAGGGGAAGGATTGTTTGAGGGAAGTGGTTTCAAAAGCAAAATAGTAGGGAGGAGGGAAAGGGGATAAGAAAGAGAAAAGCATAAGCTAGGGTAAATAAGATGGCAGGAAATACAGAATTAGTCATTTTAACTGTGAATGTGAATGGAATGAACTCTCCCTTAAAGCAGAAGCAGATAGCAGACTGGATTAAAAACCAGAATCCAACAATATGTTGTATACAAGAAACACTTCTAAAACATAGAGATACAGAGAAGGTGCAGGTAAAAGGCTGGAGCAGAATCTATTTTGCTTCAGGTGAACAAAAAAAAGTAGGGGTAGCAATCCTGATCTCAGACCAAGTAAAAGCAAAGATAGACTTAATTAAAAGAGACAAAGAAGGAAATTATATCTTCCTAAAGGGTACCATAGATGATGAATCAGACACGTAACAGCTGTGTGACCCTGGGCAAGTCACTTAACCCCAATTGCCTCAGCAAAAAGCAAAAAAAAAAAG
>JAJPUD010011989.1:0-51506 GCA_023553655.1 Myrmecobius fasciatus
TTCCTTCCTTCCTTCCTTCCTTCCTTCCTTCCTTCCTTCCTTCCTTCCTTCTTTCCTTCCTTCCTTCCTTCCTTCCCTCCTTTCTTCCTCCCTCCCTTTCTCCCTCGCTCTGTCCTTTCCTCCCTCCCTCACTCTATCCTTCCCTCTCTCCTTCATTCATTCCTTCATTCATTTGTTTGTTCCTTCTTTCCATCCTTCTTCCCTCCTTCCCTCTGTCCTTTCCTCCCTTCCTCACTCTATCCCTCCCTCTGTACCTCTGTCCTTCTCTCCTTCCTTCTTTCTTTCCTTTCTCCCTCCCTCTCTTCTTCCTTTATTCCTTTGTTCCTTCCTCCTTTTTTTCTTTTTTCCTTTTGTTAGTCTAGCTGAGATCTCTTGGAAGGTCTTTACCTTTGAACAGTAGATGGCACTGTATAAAAGTCTGATTTCTCCAAGGGTTGGAGCAGAGACAAAATATTGCGAAACCAGCTCTGGAATTCCCTTGGTTTTAAAATTAAATTTTAAAAAATGACGATGAAGCACTTCTTAAGTTTTTAATCTGGGAGTGATCTTTCAAAGCTTCAGTTTAAGAGGTGTTAGCAAAATGATGGGCTTTGTCATCAATCAGCTATCATGAGGGTTGGCCCACTCATTCTTTCATTGGCTCAGCCAACGTTCCCATAGGGCCTTGCAGTGGGCCGCTCCTGCCTGTGCCAGATCATTGACAGCAGCCTCCAATTCCTCCCTCTGTGTGTCCTGTCTGATAGGTAGCAGTTGCCTTTTGAAGGACTAGATTGATGAAGTGTTCTATTACAAGCGAATAAAGATATTTAAGGCCTTTAATAGGAAAGGAATCTCATTGGGGTTTAGTAACTAACTCAGAATGGTATCAAGTGCTCTATGGATTCTCTTAATTTTGAGGGTTAACCCCCCCCCCAATCTAGAGGGAGAAGCTGGGTCTGTTCTATTGTGGTTCCCATGTTGCTACAGAAGCAGCTGAAGTTTCAAGTCTTACTGGCATTAACACACATACACATACTTTTAATAGCAATTGGTATTTTTCAACAGGGAGAAACGCTTCCCTAGAAAATATTATTAGCACTTCTATTATCTTAGAGATTATACACCAGCTCAATTGAGTTCCCCAATAAAATACAACAGCAGATTGCTATGGATGGACCCATGATTTTTATTGCAGACAATTGATTATTTCACAAAGCCGAAAGAAACCTTAAAAGGAAAAAACAGAGACAAGTGGCTGTGTCTAAGCATTCTAAGTTGCTGCAGAGCCCAAGGAGAAGGACCTTAAAGGGGAACCTGTTTCTTCTCTGCTGAGTAATCCGATAAGCAAGGATCTTAGAATTAGGGATGAAAGGGACCTTTGAGATCATCTACTGAAAGGCTTTGAGGTACAGCGGAATGAGAGCTGGACCTAATATAAGTCCTGAGTTTGAATCCCAACTTGCCACTTTTGTATGTACCACTGTGACTTTGGGCAAAGCAGGCTGGCTCTGGAATCAAAGGAATTGGGTCTATCCTCACCTCTTACATTCCCTGTGTGTGATCGTGGCTAATCATAATCTCCCTTGGGCTTCAGTTTCCTCAATAAAATGAAGGAGTTGGATGAGATGGCCTCTACAGTAACTTTAAACTCTATAATCTATGATCCAGGTCCAGGGCAGTCACCTTACAGATAAAGAAACTGAGACCCAGAAATAGGGACTCCCTTTTTTTATTGTTTTTTTTTCTTTCTTTATTAAAGTTTTTTATTTGTACAACATATGTATGGGTAATTCTTCAACATTAACCCTTACAAAGCTTTATGTTGGTGCAGCAGTGGATAGAGCACCAGCCCTGAAGTCAGGAGGACCTGAGTTCAAATGTGGTCTCAGACACTTAACATTCCCTAGCTGTGTGACTCTGGGCAAGTCACTTAACGCCAATTGCCTCAGTAAAAAGCAAAAAAAAAAAACAAAAAACAAAAAACAAAAAACAAAAAAACCCCAACAAAACAAAACAAAACAAAAAACCCAAAGCTTTCTGTTACAAATTTCCCCCCCTAATCCCCACCCCTCCCCTAGATGGCAGGAAATATTTACTACATGTTAATTATGTTAAAATACTTGACAAGTCGAATATATGTATACATATTTCCACACTTATCATTGTTGTGCAAGAAAAATTGTATCTACAAGAAAAAAATATGAGAAAGGAAACACAATGCAAGCAAACATCAATAGAGAGCATGGAAATGATATGTTGTGGTCCATATTTCATATCCCTTTCTCTGGGTGTATATGGTTTTCTTCAGTGAACAACTGGAACTGGTTTGAGACAATTCTTTGTTGCAGAGAGCCATGTCCATCAGAATTGATCATCATGTAATATTGTTGTTGCCATGAATAATGATCTCCTTGTTCTGCTCACTTCACTCAGCATCAGTTCATGCAAGTCTCTCCAGGCCTCTCTGAAATCGTCCTGCTGGTCGTTTCTTACAGAGCAATAACATTCCATAACATTCATATACCATAATTTATTCAGCCACTCTCCAATTGATGGGCATCCCTTCAGTTTCCAGTTTCTAGCCACTACAAAAAGAGCTGCCACAAACATTCTTGCACATGTGGGGCCCTTTCCTTCTTTTATGATTTCTTTGGGATATAAGCCAAGTAGAAACACTGCTGAGTCAAAGGGTAATAGGGACTTCCTTAATCAAGATTATACAAGTTGTAGGTGGCACAGAAGCCAAATTGTGTTCTTTTCATTGCACCACAAGCCTTCAGGAGTCTATTTTTAAGTACTTAAAAAAAAGTTGGGATAGCCTTCTCCCCTTTTTCACGGAAAAATGGAGGATCATAGAATTTTATAAGATAGTTGTGTTGTCATTGCAAAAACATTGGATTTGGAGTCAGAGGACCTGAATTCGAATCCCAGCTCTGCTGCTCTCTTTGAGTTCATTGTACCTCAGTTTCTTCATCTGTAAAATGGGGGCTTGAATTTGATGATCTCAAATATCCCATTCAGCAATAAATCCTAAATCCTCTAGTTAGAACTCAGGGGGTCCTTAAGGATTTTTCAGGAGAGGGCATGTGATATGGGTGGAACATAAGCATATTGTACCCATTGGCACATGGAGATAAGGGTGGAGGTGGCAGCAGGAAGAATACTATTAGGAGAGGGACTAAACTTGAATGTAGGATATGAGCGTGGCAATGCAGCTTGTATTTAAGACCTCATATTTCAAAAGGAGGCCCCTCACCCTCTTATCAAGCCCCCTCTTTCTTCTTTCTATCTTCCCTCTGTTTTTGTATTTTGGTTCCACTCTCTCCTAGTTTGACTCTGTAGGCTGGAGAAGTCTCATTTTGGAGACTCATTCTAGGGAAGGCTTTTCATTCTTTTATACATTCAGCTGCCCTTTCCTGGACCTTGTCTGGGTTTGAATTGGTTTCTTGAAGAGTGCTTCATCACAATTAGACTATTTATTTGAAAGATTTCTTTGGGGAAGTTTGCTTTGATCTTGAGAGAGACTTTACTGATTTTTTAGAAGAATCAAAGCTGGAAACTAATACGGTTCCTTAGGGGGGGTGGCTTAGAAACCATCTCGTCCCTTTTTCCCAGATTTGGGGGAGGCTAGAACTGGGAATCAATGAAAAAATACCCTGAACCTATATTGTAGGTTTGAAGGTCAGCATCTTAGTCTTAGATGCTGAAAAGTTGAATGACTTGCTCCAGGGTTACATAGCCAATGGTGTTCATGAGAAGAGCTTTGAATTCCTCCCTAGTTCTAAGGATCTTCCCTCTTTCCCACCCCTTTTCTTCCTTACCTTCCTCCTCTGCTCTTCTTCACTTCTCCTCCCTCCTTCCATCAGTCTTTCTGTATGCCTTTCTTTCTCTCTGTCTGTTTCTCTGTTTCCATTTCTCTGTGTGTGTGTCTCTGTCTCTGAATCTCTTTCTCTCTCTCTGTCTTTCTTTCTGCCTGTTTCTCTCTTCCTCTGTTTCTCTGTCTCTGTCACTCTGTTTCTTTTTGTCTCTTTCTGTCTTTCTGTCTCTGTTTCTCTGTCTCCTCTACCTCTCTGCCTATTTCTCTCTATCTCTGTCTCTGTTTTCTTTCTGTCTCTGTTTTTCTCTGTCTGTCTCTCTTTCTTTCTCTGCCTCTGCCCTTTATACCACACAGCTGAAATAATAATTGTTTTTGTTCTGATCAGAAACTCTGAGGGTCTTCTCCTCCCAGATTGATTGTTCTTTGAAGCAAACTAGTCCATCTTTTATCTCCATTCATTTAATTACTGAATTGATTGTCTCCAGTCCTTTAATTACAAAATAGATGTTGCCTCAGACAAACTGAGACCTGGGAAAGACCTTAGCTTAAAAAGCCAAAGTCTTCCATTGCAACTGGGCCAATCATCCTGACCTATGCCTTTGATGACTCTGGAGGAGAGAGTCTGGCTGATGATTTTGTATAGCTCTACTTCACTTAAATTCAATGTACTCATAAGTCAAGACATCATCTTCCTGATGTCATTGGTCCTCTTCAAGAACAAAAGATGAACAATAACAATACTGCTTCTCTCCCCTCACTTTGTAGGTGGGTCTTTTTCTTTTGGCTGTATAACTGGGACCACTGGCATCTTTAAAATTGCTGGATTGCTGGACCGAAGACTATTCCTATCTGAGCGTGAAAGACTCTTCTACTCGTATCATACAGTGAGAGGAAAGGACCACTTCCTTCCCTCTCTTTCCCCCTCTTTATTCAATCTGGCTCCAAGAAAAAGATTTGGAGTTTTAGCTTTTTTCTTTTACCTTATCTATTTCAGGCACTACAAATGGAGTCTCTAGTACAAGAATACACAGGAATGCAGGAGTCCAGAAATCTAGGCTCAGTGTTACAGTTGGCCCAGAATAGAAGCCTTCAGGAACTCTTTAGCCCAAGTGAGGCTTTAGATTTGAACTTGGTGGGACTAAAGTTTTGTAGGAACTGGGCTAATTTATATTATATTCCTTCCCCTTCTCCTAAGGATTAAAGTGCTATAAGTGCTTGAGATTTTTGGGAAAGTGTGTTTGTTATGTTTGGTTTTGCTCTATCTTTGAAGTAAATCTCTCTTTATAAAAGTTAATCTGATGCTAAGTGGAACTGAAACCTAGTCACTAGACCCCTACAATTAGGGGAGCCCATTTGGTGGGGAATCAAACCATTGGTAGGGAAGAGAGACTTCCTAACTCCCTCCAGGTACTGGAGAACCCTGTAAGGGAGGGAAACACTTTCCTTCCTGTGCCTCAGTTTCCTCATTTATAAAATTAAAATGATAATAAAATCTATCTCACAGGAATATTGTAAGGCTCAAATGAGATACCATAGATACAATCTTTTGTAAATCTTGGGAGCAGTTTGAGTGTCGAACTGGAAACCAAGAAGAGTCTTCTTCCTGAGTTCAAATTTGACCTCAGACCTTTACTAGTTGTGTGATCCTAGTGAAATCATTGAACCGTGTTTGTCTCATTGTATAATCTTGCTGATATCATGTACAATGAGGTTCATCACCTATAAAATGTGCTGGAGAAGAAAATGGCAAACTATTCTAATATTTTTGAAGAAAACCCCAAATGAGGTCATGAGGAGTCAGACATAACTGAAAAATGACTGAACAACAATCTTAAAATGCTATTTAAATCTGTTGTTTATAATATTAAATGTTATTAAATCATTATAAATTAAAGCCTCAATGCTACTTTCATACTCTCACACTGACTCCTATCATAACAGGGTGAAGCCAAGATGGCAGAGTAGAGAAAAGTCTTCTTTATTCATGTACAGACACCTAAACAAAGTTAGGAAGAAACATTTCACCTTATTGCTCAAGATTAACCAGCAGTTGCATAGGAATCCTAATGTGACATGGATCTAACTGTACTGTCTAATGTCCAGATATGATACAATTTATTCCCCTCCCTTACAGGGTTCTCCAGTACCTGGAGGGAGTTGGGAAGTCCCTCTTCCCTGCCAATGGCTTGATTCCTGACCAAGTGTGCTCCCCTAATTTTAGTGACTAGTATCTCAGTTCCACTTAGCATCAGATTGACTTTTATAAAGAGAAATTTACTTCAAAGGATTTCTGTCAGGATCACACAACTAGTAAGTTTTTTGAGGGGAATTCAAACTCAAGTCTTCCTAACCCCAAGTCCTCTACTCTATTTACCAAATTATCCAGCTGCCTGGGATCAGAGATTTAGACGATAGAATCAAATTTCTTCATTTTGCATTTGGCAGCCTGAGAAATGTCTCGCTGTTTCCAAGGGACAGCTCACCATAGGTAGAGTTAATCTGCTTTTTTCTCCACTGCATTATGACACGTGTATTATGACTCCTGAGAAGCTTCGTTCCTTGGACCCAGAATGTTTTTCTTTAAAAGACTGAGAAGAGATGAGGTTAAGGTACAGGGATAGACTGTTGAGAGATCTACCTGTTGGACTTTTGTCTTTATGCTAGGTCCCTTAACCCAGCATATCCAGTGGTGGGAGTTAGGTAGTCTTGCAGGGTTTGCATCTTGCCTCTAACATTTACTGACTGTGTGACTCAAGGAAAATCACTTAACCTCTCTGTGCCTCAGTTTCTTCAGCTATAAAATAAGGTTAATAATAATTCCTTATCTCATAAGGTGTAGAAGCAGGTAAGTGGTTCAATGGCTAGAGCACCAGGCCTGGAGTCAGGAAGATTTGAGGTCAAACTTGGTCTCAGACACTTATTAGCTGTGTGACCCTGGGCAAGTAATTTAACCCCTATTTGCCTCAGTTCCTCATCTGTAGAATGGGGGCAAACTTGAGAGGGAAATGGCAAAGCACTTTTGTTTTTTTTGTTTTTTTTTGCCAGGAAACCAGAATCAGACATGACTTAATAACAAGTTGTGAGAGAGTAAGGACCAAATGAGAATGACATGTGGATAAAGTGTTTCACACATCTCTGTCATGTAAATACAATTTATTATTTTATTATTGTAGTTGTCCAGGATGTTAATGTTATCATTACTATCCAAGATGACTCACAGTTTCATAAGCCAGGTGGGATGCTATTATATTTAGTTCTTTGGTACCAAATCCCAGAACCAGAGTGCCAGTGTATCTCCAAAGCTAAGGAGGAGAATTTGCCACTTTGGTACTGAATGTAAGGAGATGAGATAGAAGGGATGAATGATACTGAAGGAGCACAAAGATGACCCTCGTGGGATTTTCCTTATTGTGTAGTTGCTGGTTTGGGTCTGAGGGAACTCAAACCATTTCCGGACTGAGAGTGGATGTCAGGGTCCTATGACTGCTGACTGAAACATTCTTTACCATAAACCTCTTCCCTGTTCTCTGTGACCAAGACATTGTGGGCAGATGGCACATAAAAGTGCTTGGGCACAAACACAACATAAAGAAACATCAAGACATTTATGGTGAAAACCACCTGGAACATCAGAAACATGAAATCCTCTCTGGTCCTCCTGTCTTTTAAGAGAAAACTAATTTTGCAGTCAGGGGCCCTAGGTTCAAATCACTTGATCTCCTTGGACCTGTTTCCTCATCTATAAAATGGTGGTGGGTGGGAGCATTTGAGTAGATATTCTCTGAGATCTATTCCAGTTCTGGGTCTATGACCCTGCAAGGACCACCAACTCTGCAGCATCAGCTTGATTGGGCTAGTATTCAAATGCCAGTCGGGAGGGAGGCCCTGCTTTTCCCTGAATTCAGATGCTGACTTCAGGTAGCTCCAACTTGAGAGAAAATTGGTATCCTGAGGCTACCTTCTAATCCTGACAGCTTGCCTCATTTTGGTAACAGTAGACTGGTGGTTTTCAAACATTTTGGTCTCAGGATCCCTAATACTCTTTCCCTGTTTCCCCCTCCCCCCAATAGTATTTTATTTTCCCAAATACATGTAAAGATAGTTTTCAAAATTCATTTTTGTAAGATTTTATGTTCCAAATTTTTCTCCCTCCTCCTACACAAGATAGCAAGCAATATCCTTTTAAACATATTTCCATATTTGGCATGTTGTGTAAGAAAAAACAGACCCAAAGGGAAAAAACATGAAAAAGAAAAGGCAAAAAAAATCCACCCCAAAATATCCTTCACACTCTTTAAATTAATTGAGGACCCTAAAGAGCTTTCGTTTATGTAAGCTATTTCTATTGATATTTATTGCATTAGAAATAAAAGTAGATAAACTATTTATTACAATAGTTATTAATTATTTAAAATAACAATAATAAACATTACACATTAAATTAAAATTTGAAATAACTATATTTTCCAAAACAATTAAAAAAATGAGTGAGAAGAGTAGCATTGCACATTTTTGTAGATCTCTTTAATGTCTGGCTTAATAAAAGACAGCTGGATTCTTGTATCTGCTTGAGCATCCAGGCTGTTGCAGCATGTTGTTTTGGTGGAAGTAAATGAAGAAAATCTGGTCTGATACAGATTATGTCACTGGAAAGGAAAGAGTATTTTAATAGGGAAACAACATCTTAGTTATTATACCTTGACTTTATAGACCCCCCTGAAAGGGTTTCAGAGCTATCCAGGGGTTCTCAAACAACCCTTTGGAACTGCTGCAGCAGATATCATTAGCATTCAGGTCATTTTGGAGTCCCAGGATGATGAAGTTAAAGCTCATTTGAAACTGGCTGGGCTCTGACACGAGAGAGGATTGCAGCTTGGTGAGTTGGTGTTTCCCAAATGCAGTCAGCACATGGAGGAAAGAAGGGAGTCACAGATGGGTCCCTCTCATCTCTATTATGTTTACTACTATCTCTTTAAGATAGCCTATTGCATTTATTGTTGTTCAGTCATGTCTGAGTCTTCATGACCCCATTTGAGGTTTTCTATGCAGAGATATTGGAATGATTTGCCATTTCCTTCTTCCTGATTTTTAATCTTTTCCTCTTCTCACTCATTATTTGGCATTTTTTTTTATCTTACCATCTGTTTACAGAACTTTGGTTAATAACTAGAATTTTTATATTTCTTTAAGTTTTGCAAAGCACTTTACAAATATTATTTCATCCTTCCAACAACCCTGAGTGGTAGGAGCTATTATGATCTGCATTTTATAGTTGAAACTGAGATAATCATGTTAAGTGACTTGCCCAGGGTCCCTCAGCTAATCATTGTCTGTGTTCCAACTCAGGATTTCCTGCCTCCAGGCCTGCTGCCTTCCTGATCCCACTGCATCACTTAGATTCTTCATAATAGCCTCTGTAGAAAGACCAAGGGCAAAAGGGTGGCCTGATACTCCAGCAGTTTGGAGTATCAGCAGTGGCACTGGCCTGGATTGGAAGAGAATAGAACAGAACAGATGGAACTGAGCTAGGACCTGTAGAGATGGATTTGAGGGTCACAGGCTCACAGGGAGGACCCTTCTTGCTTTTTTGATGGAGGCTGTCTTATGAAGAAAGGGGTGAATTCCAATGAAGGAAAAATAGCCAGGATGATGTGTGGCAGGAATTTAGAGTAAAGAGCTGGGGGATGAGGAGAGCATGTTGTCCAGAGAAGAAGACAAGCAAAGAGTCAGTCATATATATGACAGGAGGACTGGGAAATGGATAGGGGTGAGAGGAAAATGGGGTAGAGCAAGGAGAAAGTAATGGAGGACGTCAGGGAAGGAAGAACTCAGGGGGGAAAAAGGGCCAGGGGAAATGAATGAGAGATGAACTTAGGGGAAAAAAGAGCAAAAGAAACTAGGAGAAGGGGCAGAGGAAGGATATAGGAATCTATTTGGTTCCCCAAATTCAAGCTTACCCTGGATGACCACTCATCTGGGATATTGTAGCAGGCTTTTATTTTCATGTGTGGCTTGAACAAAATGACCTTTGGGGTCCTTCCCAAATGTGAGATTCTGTGACCATTCAACATACTGAAGTAGTCCAGGGAAATAACATCCATATCCTAGTGTTATGGAAAACCTAGTTATTATTATCAGATTTAAAGAGGTCATAGTCATCATTGTAGTCATAACTAGGACAGAGAGACTGAGACTCTTCCCCAGGGTGCCAGCATTTAGAGGATGTAGATAGCACTTGCTGTCCTTCAGCAGTGTAGAAACAAATGAGTTTTGTACCTAGTTAGCAAGAACAGTTAATTAAAATAGGAAGCTAGGAGTAGGTCAGCCTGTGGCTGCATCCCAAGTGAGCTCTTCCCTGGCCTGCTGCTGTTCCCTCCTTCCCTGATGCTGTCTGGCCCATCCTTTCCACCTCCTGCCCCAGCTGCAAATATTGTCACCTTCTTCTCTGCTTGGCCTATTGCAGCGGAGATCAGGAGGTTATTTTGTCTATCTCCTCTCCCCACCCCCAAGTGAGACCTGGCCTAGACAAATACAATTTTTGAGGATCTCCAGAAAAAGTTTTCAACCCATAGATTCAATTGGTTTTTAATCCAAAGCCTTGCAACAGAAGCCAAAAGATTTGCATGGAAACACCAGAGATCCTGCAAGTGCCTCAGAATGAATTGTGGTTCTATGGAATCCTCACAATGGTCCCTGAATAGACTGGAAACTAATTAGAGTATGTACCTTAGCCCAGGAAGGATGCCCTTAGCTTTAGCCCTGGAAGGGTGAGCTCACTCATCTAGAGAATTATGACCCATGCAATATGGCAAGTGATGTTAGGGAGCCTGCCAGAATGAACTGGCCCCTGAGTTGAATGAGAACTGCTTATTCCAGAGAGGCAGAAGTGAGACGGAGGCTGGGTTTTAATTAGCTCTGGAGCACTGATCTTTGGAGAAGGCCTTAAGAGAAGCAATTGTGGCAGAAGCCCAAAAGGATTTAACTCTAAGAGTTAGGTGGAGGAGAGAGAGGGAGAAGCTTAATGAGGAAGATGGTTATAAATCTGGATACCTTTTGGTAATGGTGTTCTTTGGTTTCAGATTAGGCAGAAAATTATTCAATAGAAACAAGGAAATACTGAGAAGAAATAGAGACAAGAATGTCATAGGAGAAATGTATAAACTAATGGACAGCTGTCGTGTTCCATGGGCATACTTATGGTAGCAAAAGAATTTGAGAAAGGCTCCCAGTATGTTGGGTGGACTTGCTATGGCGAACTTATGAGAGGGCATGAACAAGACTGGACAGGATGGATGTTCGTGGATGGACTTTGAGCTGCATTTTGTAAGGTAATACTCTAATCCGTTAACAGATCCATTGGAGTATTGGCATGCTCAAATGTGGAATGAGTTGTGGCAGTGTGGTGCAGTAGTTAGAGAGCCTGAAAAACCTTGCATCCCTTTGACATATCCTGCCTGTGATCCCAGGCAAGTTACTCCATCATTGCATGCTTTAAGCTGATGAGATCAAATTCAAATAGAAACATTAAGCTATATATCAAGATCTCTGCAGACCACATACATATTAACTTAGAAAACCACATATTCACATTATTAGTGTTCTATTGTAATTTAATTTATTTTCTTAAATATTCCCCAGTATTAGTTTTAACTGGTACTTGCGCACCTGTGGCCAGTAATTGGGTGCATTTGACCTACTCTAGGAAAAATCTTTAAGATTATAAATTGCAGAAAGGGACTAACCTGTTTTGTTTTGTTTTGTTTTGCTGTGACCAAAAATTGCTCACATTTATTTGGCAATTTAAAGTTTACAAAGTTCTTTTCTTAGAATCATAAGTTTTGACCTAACATGATTCTAAGGTTATCATTTAGTCCAATCTCATTTTACTTATGAGGAAATTGATATATAGAGTGGTTATAAGGCTGTGCTGATGTATAAACTAAGGTAACTTGAGATTAATCAATCTCCAAATTGACTTGTACTGATAGAAAGAATTTTCTCTGCTGGAACTTCCATATAGCAGTGGAATCACAAGTCCAGTCCCTTTCCTACTTCTGTCTCTCCTTTCCTAACACTCATTCCTATTCTTTTCTGGCATTTCCAGGATTTAGAGAGTGATGCTGCCCAACAGCTTAATTGCCAAGGGACACTACATGTACCTCATTGACTCTTCATTCTCTAAGTTCCCTTCAGCTGCCAAATTTTTGAGCCATAATAGTGCAGAAATACCTTCCTTGTGTTGGTTTTGCAATTTCTTTAGCATGTTAATTCTACAAAATGAAGCATAATGCAAGGAGAAATGTCTTTGAGAAAATGGTATCTAGTATCAAATCTGGTTTTATTTGCTTCAAATGAAATGCAACTTTACAAAGCGAAGCAAGACTTTGGGAAACTGGTAGGAGGAAGGGATGAGAGGAGGGCTTGAAAGCATGTGCTCTCAGGGATTTGGGGGGCTAGGGAAACCACAATTTAATGCTTGGATGATGTGGCTCCTTTCCAAAACACCCCTCTCTGGTGAAGGGGTGTTTCTAACAGTTCACCAATAGGTTATGTGTCCTTCAGAGGAGGGGTGTGAAAGTATGAAGCTGTTATTACATCCAGATTCCTTCTGACTTGTCAAGAGAGAATCCCTGTTGCCCAGTGGGATTCTTATGCTGAACTGAGCTGCTTCTCTTAGGCTTTGTGGGGAACATCTGGGAGAGTGCCTCAGACCAGGATAGTGGGTGTCTACCTCTTCATTCATGTAATCATCTCTTCCCCCACCTCATTTTGGCTCAGTTGCACTCTTCAGAAAAAAAAAGAAGAAAGAAATTTACATGATAATTTTATTGCCTATTTGAAAGGAACACCAAGTTGTATATACTAGATTTGAAGTTTCATGTGCAATCATCTATTTTATTGTACTATGTTATGGAAATGCTTGTTTTATTCCATAAAATAAAAATAAAATTTAATAATAAAAAAGGAAGCAATTGAGCATTAAGGGCCTACTGTGGACCAGTCACAGATTAAAGTCTCTCCAAGCTTATCTAAGCCTGACAACACATGACAAAACTACAATTTGTTACTAAGTCAGACTTAAAAACTTGGTTGGAAGTGCTAGACCTTATATTCTGCTAGCAAACCTTTGAGGGGGAAGGAAAAGGAATGATCACTTATTAAGTACCTACTGTGTGCCAGGGATTGTGCTAAACTCTTTACAAACATAATCTCATTTTATCCTCATAAATGTGGGAGAAAGATATTATTATTATCCCCATTTTATAGATGAGGAAACTGAGGCAGTCAAAGGTTAAGTGATTTGCTTAGGGTCAGACAGCTAATACATGCCTGAAGCTGGATGATGTGGGAATATGCCATAAACTGGCAGGCTAAATCCTAAAAGGGATTTAGTACAAGCTATGGGGTAAGGGGAAAGACATCATAAGGCTTGGGGAGGTGAGGAATGAGAGGAAAGACATCATGAGGCAGAAAGCTGTGGTGGGCCAACTCAAAGGGATTCAGCAAAGATGGCATGGGCCATGAGCAGAATTAGAGGGGAAATGTAACTTGAGGGGTTTGGTCTCTGACTGGGACTGAGCTGATCCCCATCAGGGCCCTTGCCTGCTTGCCTCAGGGAGTAATCTTATCAGTACTTCAGGCTTTCTCTGCCAACCCCATCTAGTGATCCAGGACTCATTGCAAAGAAGCATTGAATGGTGGGACTCTGGGGGCACTCATCAAGAAAGGAAGGAGGTTATTTGGTCACCACATCTTCCTCATGTCAGATCACACCATGTACTGCATATGTGGCTGAGGCAGACCCTTGCACGGGGTATTTGTATGTGGACCCTGTGAGTGGAAACTCCCCAGAGGTTAACTTGGAAACACAAGAGGGGTGGGTGTGGATGAGAAGCAGATTTGGACATTAAAGCTCTTGGGTAAAGATGCATTTTGTCCAGGGCCTGTTCTCTCTAGATTGACTCTGTGAATTGCCCACTTTTGAAGGAGCTGGAAACTTTCTGGGCTGAGATCTCATGGGATGATATGGAAGTAAATCTGTCCTCATTGCAGTTTTGAAGTGAAACTTCAATGAAGTAAAAACTTCTATGAGTTCAGGTTTCAATTACATGGACAGAATGTAGAAGTTGATGATATTCTATGAAAATTCAATAAATCTTGAAAACAACATCAGGGCCGATATCTGTGATTTAAAGTAATGGATACCAAGAAATTGTTTCTCATTTATCTTTACTGCTGAGTTTGTGGCACCAAAGAGGCTTCATTAGGAGGTGTTGATTTTTTTTTAAAGAAAAAAATAGCTTCATCCATCTCAATCGATGATGGATTTTGGAGGGGGCTGACAATTTTGTTTAAAACTACCCAGAAAAATTCCCACTATTTCTCTATTCTTTTCCAATTTGGGATGCATCAACAGGAGACATAAAATTACCTCACAGCAGGAGAGCAGATGAAATTTAAAAATCTAATTCTATTAGAAAAATGCTCATTTTTGTTTTATGATGCAGTTTGCTAAGCAGCAATATGCTAATGATTGAAGCTAGGAAACAATTACCTTTCAGCTTAGAGATTTTTTTACTGCTTCTCCTTCCTAAAGTTTCAGAATTCAATTTAATCCAACAGCATAGTGGAGACTTTCTACGCACAATGCACTATGCTAGCTGCTAGTATTCAAATCAATCAATCCTCTAGCAATTTATTAAACACCTATTTATGTGTCAGGCATTGTCCTGGATCTCGGGAATGCAGACACAAAAATGAAACTCCTTTCCTCAAGTTTACTTTCTGCTGAGGGTAGGGCTGGGGTTGGTAGTGTATAATGTGTATATGGATAGGCAAATTCAATATAATTTAAAGAAGGAAAAAGTACTGGTGACTTGCAAGGAAAAGACACTTAAGCTTAGTTTTGGAGGAAGCTAAGGATTCTTAGGGGGAGAGGTGAGGAGGGAAAATATTTCAAATTAGGAGACAGCAAGGTACTGGGGCAGGAAAACTATATTCAGGGAATAACAAGTTGGCAGTTTGCCTGTGTGAAAGAAAATCATGTGTAATAATCTGGAAAGGCAGACTGAAGTCAG
This sequence comes from Myrmecobius fasciatus, assembly GCA_023553655.1. Classification (NCBI taxonomy): domain Eukaryota; kingdom Metazoa; phylum Chordata; class Mammalia; order Dasyuromorphia; family Myrmecobiidae; genus Myrmecobius; species Myrmecobius fasciatus. Next base: position 14,875 of record JAJPUD010011989.1, read on the forward strand.
ATTATAAATTCAATTCAATTCAATTCCCTAAGTATTTATAGAGCACATGCTATATTCCAGAGACTGTTGATGAGGTCCTAGGTCACTGGATAGGATTGACAGACAGAGCCTGAAGTACAGATAAGAGTATTCCTTGAGGTAAGCAGAGAAGAGACTGATGGGCATCAGCTCAATCTTACAGTCCCCCTGTGGAGATCTTGGGTAACCCCATTTTGTTGTATCCAATCAGATGTCAAACCACTGAAATGAAATTTCCCCTATAAATCAATCCTATGTTATCTTTGCTGAATTCCTTTTGGGTTAGCCTGCTATGGCATTTTACCTCATGGTACCTTTCTTCTCATCTCCCCACCATGCCTTGTGGTATCTTTTTCCTACTTACAGCTAACTAGCTCTTTTAGAATGCTAAACTCCTCTATGGATTCATTCTGCCAGTCAATGGAGTACTCCAACCTCACAGTGTATTCCCTTTCTCCTGGTTAATTGTCAGTTTCACCGGGGAACTTGTCTTTTCTGTTGTTATTTGTTGAAAACCCTTTTCCTTGCTAACTATATGCTCTCCCAAATCTCTTTCATTTTTAGCATTCCTGGTTCCTATTATATTTCTTCATTTTGTCTGTAATCTCTTCTCATAAATATAAGTATCTTTTGGCAAAGAGAATGGCCATTGTGAATTCTTCACATGACTGAAATTCAACATTTGTTGCCAGACCTAAATCTCATTATTTGGTGTCAACCTAAATCTCACTGTAATAAGAACTGGTTATTCAAAGACAAAAATGAAAGCCTCAAAGAGCTTAGCCTTTCTACATTTTAAAGTGATATATTGTAATGCTCAGGGAGAAACTGAGGCAGTATCATACATGGAAATTAGGTAATGCTTTATTGATGTTAATTGAGAGTTCAGAATCCATAGCTATGGATCAGGACTGGTGGGACTCATGTCTCAAAGCACGCAGTCCAGGCCTCAAGACTGACACAGTTAGCTGACTGAATACAAAGTATTCAGCGCCTCATTGCTGGAGAACACTAGTTTTATATCTCCATTGCCCAGGGGGAAACAAAGAACTCATGGGAACAGCTGAGCACATCTGGTGTCCAAGGAAACCATAAATTCAGTTCTGACGGGTAGGGAGTGAGAAGCCTTGGCAAAGAAGACTACTCGTCTCTGGGTCATATAGATAAGGGCAGGTTGAGGCTGACCATCTGGAGGTTCTATAACTCCTTTAAAATGTGAGTCCAATTATTTCTGAAGGTCAGGAAGTGGGGATTCTATTCTGGGACAGAGCAATTAAGGAAGACTGAAACAGCAATTAAGGGAAACATACTGCAATGGAGGGAAACTGAGACAGGCACAACAATATAAATGGAACTTCTAATTCATTCAGGAAATGGAACATTAGACCTGGAGTCAGAAAAATCTGGGTTCTAATCCAACTTCAGATGTTAACTGTGTGATAACTGTGTGACTCTGGGCAAGTCATTTAATCTTTGACTCAATTTCCTCATCTGCAAAATGGAGATAATAACTTATCTCACAGGGTGGTTGTGAGGATCAAATGAAAAAGTAATTGTAAAACAGTTACACACATTGCCTGGTATATAGTAAGTGTTATTTAAATGTTAGCTGTTATTATTGTTATTAAAGAGCAGTTTTTATTTAAGCTATCTATCATTTCCTGCTGGATCCCAGGATTCTTCATAGAGTAAGTGCTTAATATAGGTTTTAAAATACAAATAAATTATATTTTCCAACCTGATGGGGGAAAGAGCAAAAGGTCATGTTTGCTGACACCTGTTCTTGGTCCCAAAATAGAAATTTTGTCAGGAAAGTTTTAAATGATTATTCAGGGGGTTGCTTGGGAATGGAGTGCTCTACCAAGGATTTTTTGAAGGATCTGGAACAGAGAATGAGGCTAGGCTTTGTGTGGGATAAAAATGCAACTCCCAATTCAAAATCATTACTCAGAGATCTCTCAAAGTGAAGATTAGAAGTTTATTTGAATCTTTCGAAATTCTGGACAGTCATTCTTCTCCGGGAGAGGGAGAGGGAGGCCCGCCCCCCTTCTCACCTGAGCCCATACTTATAGAGAAAGAAAGGGAGGCCCACTCCCAGGACCTGCCAATCTCCAGAACAAAGCACTTCCCACCCACTCAAGACACACAGATATCAAATAGACCTTTTGCAAATCAGTAAATAACAGATAGGTTCTGGTCTGCCTTTGATGTTCTAAAAAGCCACAATTTATCTCTTCCTGCAATAGGATCCCCAATGAAAAACCCTACCAATCTCTCACAATCATTACTCTGAGAAGTCCTCAGTTTCCCATCTCATTCGGCTTGCTGGGAGGTGGGTGAGTGGGTGGGATGGGCCAGGATTGAGGGGTGTAAATACCCAGCCAAACTGCTGTAGCTTGATTAGAGAGTGAGCAACACTGCATGTGCTGTGCTAGAAGTGGGGAATATCACTGAAGTTCCCAATAAACCAGTGTGGGGTAGAGTAGTTAGCTCCTTAGAGAAAATCAGCATCAGGGTGAGGAATTGCCCTCAGGGATATTGGGTGTCCCTCTGAAGCTAGGCTAGACACTGAGACTAATGGGGGCCATGTAGAGGCTTGTCCAGAAATGTGGGATACCCCCAGGTCTGATGTGGGTTGGGAATGGGGCTGAAAGCACAAGGGGCTTGTTAGAGTCTCTATTGTAAATTAGTAAATACCACCAAAGGCATGGGCAAGGTTAACTAATCCACACACATTTATTAATGCATTGCATTGTGTTTATTCTCTCCCTAATTCTCCCTGAAATTGAAAATCTCAGTGTCAGTGCAGCTAGATAGTTGGATGACAGAATTATTTTTTAATCCAACAATGAATGACTCCAACTACAGTGGATAGAGCACCAGCCCTGAAGTCAGGAGGACTTGAGTTCAAATCTGCTCTCAGATACTTAACATTCTCTAGCTGTGTGACCCTGGACAAGTCACTTAACCCCAATTGTCTCAGGGGGAAAAATCATTGTCACAAGCAAGCTAGACATCACATGATTGATACCTAGTACCACCTAAAGCAGGGTTCCCAGAGGAGTACCAAAGTTATCATAGGTAAAGCCCTGGGATATTGGGTAAACCCCAGAATGTATATGGATACACTTTCATCACCTCATTTTCCTTGCTTCAGCCCATACCCCACCATCTTGGACACTGAGATTTTCTTTTTCTTTTTTCTTTTTTTTTTTTTTTTTTGCTGACGCAATTGGGGTTAAGTGACTTGCCCAGGGTCACACAGCCAGGAAGTATTGAGACCGGATTTAAACTCAGGTCCTCCTGACTTCAGAGCTGGTGCTCTATCCACTGCGCCACCTAGCTGCCCCATGACAATGAATTTTTAAAAAATTTTCTAATACACAATGCATAGGATACTACTAATCCTTCACATTTATTTATGGAATCTGTAGGGCTATTTATTACACATCATACTTAAAGCTTAATAGCATAAACAGATGGTTAATAAAATCAATTAACCTTTTGCACTCTCTGCTCCTGTCTCCAATCAAAAGATGAATCAATGGAACTGCCAGGAGGCTACCTACCCAGCCTGTTGCATCAAAAGGTTGCTCACAATGGGCTTTGTTTTGTCACTCTATACTGTGTATCTTTGCATAGTCATGTCACCTCTCTGGGTCTCAGTTTCCTCAACTGTGAAATGATAGCTCTAAGCTATCTTCCAGCTCCAGATCCATGAATGACTAGGATTTCAAGATCTCCTCTCCTGCAGACCTTTGCCCCTAAGGGAGTGAGGTGGTTCTAACCACAATGGGAGAGGAAAGAATTTGAGTGAATGGTATAATCCACATACACATATGTATCTTATGGGAATGATGGCTTGGAGGTAACCACATGCATCATGGAATTTTTTTACGGGAGGGGAAAGATAGCAAATGGACTTGTCTGATTCCAGTTCAAAGGATCATGAATCCATGATCTTATGTCTTAGCAGAGGATTCAAATGTCACTTTTGGAGGATTTTCTTTGCCAAGCTAAGGAGCTTAGACTTTTTGTAGGAATGTAGGAAGTCACTGATGGGTTCAGTCAGAGAGTAGTCATGTGCAAAGTGAGATTTGAAGGTTGGTCATTCTGGTAGCTGGAAATGGTTGGACAGAAAAGAGAGAGAGACTGGAGTCAGGGAGGCCAGCAAAAGGCTATTACAACTATCCAGCTTCAGAGCGGTAATGGTCTAAATTTGGTTAGTTCTATGTATCATAATTTAGAAGGGACATTTATAAGTCAAAAAGTCATCAGAGGGCTACAGTTAGAATAGCGAATGGCCTCTCATGTTTTTGCTGGGAGGGAGAACCAAGATGTTTAATTGGAGAGAACAGAAGACTTAGGGGACAGACAACAGCCGTCTTCAATTACTTGAAAGTCTGTTATGTGGAAGATTTCATATAATCATAGAGCTAGGAAGGGATGTCAGAAACTACCTAATCCAACCACCTCATTTTCAGATTGAACAGTTGAAGCTCATGAAGGGTGACTTAACCAACGTCACAGAGACATACATATCAGATGGTAAATTTAAACTCAGGTTTTCTTCCTCTTGGTGGCACAGTCCTAGAATTTAGGAAGACCTGAGTTCAAATGTGACTTCAGACACTCACAGCTGTGTGACTCTGAGCAAGCCTTTTATCCCTGTTTGTGTCAGGTTCCTCATCTGTAAAATGATCTGGAGAAGGGAATGACAAAAGACTATAGTATAGTTTCCAAGAAAACTCCAAATCGGGTCACAAAGACATGACTAACATGACTCAACAATAACCAATTTAGAGCTTGAGCCTTGGAGTGGAAATCATTTTTCAGGTATGAGTTAGACTAAATAACAATTGGCCAGCATTTATATAGTGCTTTGTGGTTTGCAAAGGGCTTAACATGTTTCATTTGATTTTCTTAGCAAGCCTATAGGGTAGATCTCATTTTACAAATAAAAAGAGGCAGTGAAAAGTTAAATTATTAAGTGTTTGAGGCAAAATTTGTATTGAGTTTCCTCACTCCAAGTCCAGTACTCTGTCCACTGCACCACCTTGCAGGCCCAAGATGACTAACTGCTGAACCTTCTTTCAACTCTAAAATTTTGTTGATTTGGTAAGGATATTCTGCACATATTAGCACAATAAATATTTCTTACATTGTATTGAATTTGAGTTCATCTATCTATTATTGGACTTCTGAGTTTGAAAAACTTGGTCACATTTAGTCTGAGATATTTGCTGCCTGGATGTAAGAAGCCATAAGTGACTGGTCATGTTACTGGCTCATTTTTCCCATATCCAAATCCCCTCCCCAAATCAGGGAGCCATTATAAAAAAAAATCCCATACCGCAAGGTTCTAGGAAGCAGGGAAGGTGCCTAATCCCCACAATTACCTTCCAGATGAGACTGATTGGAAGGGAGTCAGGACTATTAACCTCTCTTATTATTAGTTCATACCAATAGAATGCCAGGAGAAAGGAGCCTTGAAAGACAGCAATCAAATTAGTTTCAGTGACATCTATTTTTTTGCTGAAGGGGTTATGTTGGTTTTTATTAAAGTTCATTACTTTCAATTATGATGGAGGTGGTTTGGTGGCCTTAAATTTTAAACCTAATTGAACCACCTTTCCTTCCATCTTCCCAATGGAAAATGATATCATCCTTTCGTGCAGAAATATCAGAGAAAACATTTTATTTTTTAAAAAACATGCTTCTCCTAGAAGGGTCTCTGGGAATTAAAGAAGATTGAATTGATTGTATTTGAATCTAGGTGAGTGAGTCATGTCCCACTGTGAATGCATAGTTCTTTGTTTAAAATTTTAAATTCCCTACACTTAGGTTGGTGCCTAGTTGTGCCTCAACAAAGGATTTCCAAATCCTTGTAGAAAACTCTTTGTGATTTTCTTTCTACCTGATATAGACCTCCAAGGAAAGTTTCCTAGTCAACTTTGGGAAAGTCTTTCTAGGCTTCTGGGTGGGGAATGAGACCTTTTGACAGATGAGAAAATGACTTTGTTCTGAAAGAATCAAATCTCTTATAACTTCTGCCTTCCCCTCCCTCATTCTCTACATCCTCTCAACAGGATTACTGGACTGGAAAACTGACTGTGGTTATAGAGGTTGCTGGTGGGAAGAGTTACTGAAATTGAATTTTCCATCAGAGTCTCTCAGAGGATAGTAAAAAGGGAATTTGTTGGGAGCTGCTGTCATCTGGGCAGAGGTGGAGACCCAAATTTCAGTTTTGCATGCTCACTGAGAGTCTTTGTTTCCTTTAGTTTTTTTGTTTTTCCTTTTCTCCTTTTCCTCTTTCCTTCTCCTCCTTATCTCTTTTCTCCCTCCCTCCCTTCCTCCCTCCCTCCCTCTCTCCCTTCCTTCCTTCCTTCCTTCCCTCCTTCCCTTCTTTCCTCCCTCCCTTCCTTGCTTCCTTCCTTCCTTCCTCCCTCCCTTCCTTCCTTCTTTCCTTCCTCCCTCTCTCCCTCCCACCTTCCCTCCCTCTTTTCCTTCCTTCCTTCCTTCCTTCCTTCCTTCCTTCCTTCCTTCCTTCCTTCCTTCCTTCCTTCCTTCCTCCCTTCCTTCCTTCCTTCCTCCCTTCCTTCTTCCTTCTCCAGGGTTATGCAGAATTCATTCTGCATTCTACATAGGTGGGCCTGATATCAATTAGTTTAGGCTGCACACTGGGTCAGAATGAACACTCATGAGTAATTGAATGAACAAAAGGAGTTTGTTAATTTAGCCCTATCATAGCAAGAATACAGTGGCACATAGCTTGCACATGGGGTGGAGTGTAGGAGTGAGGAACTCTCATTTGCACATAGAAATATGTGCATTCAAAAAGGCAAGCAAAGAGTGGTGACTCATGTTATTTTTGGACATTTGTCAAGAGAGTTCTGATCTCACATTGGGTGAGACCTTTCTAGCCCCTAGATGATTGAGAAGTTGTATCAGCACAGCCACAGGAAGATGTGTAAAGGGAAATAGTTTGGGTCTTCCTCCTTCCCCTCCATCAAGTTATTGCTTTGTTGCCTTTTCCCAAGGGAGGTTCACCCCCAACCGCATTTCCCCCTCCCCCATGGCAAGAACAGGAACTTATATTCTAATGGGGAATAATTCTAAATATTCAAAACAAATACAGAACAAATGCATGGTAATCCTAGAGGAAGTGGCACTTTCCAATCATGGAGAATGATGTGAGCCAGGGGAGAAAAGTGAAGGATAAAAACTATGGATGGAGTCCAAGCAGTGTGCTTGAAATATAGAATAAATGAAGACCAATATAAGGGTAGGGATAGGTACATTTGAGTCAGCTTGTCTAAGTTCTGGAATGTCAATATCTAGATAGCACCCTTTAGAGGCTCCCTTCTCCCCAATTTGATAACCTTTCTCCTCTCTACTTAGCTTTCTCTTTTAGTTGTAGAACATATTTTAATCTCTTGACTTCTTTTATACCTAAGGAGAATGAATCCTACAGAACCAGGACAGGAATACCAGGACAGGAGGACCATTTGGTCCGCATTAATCAAGTCTTTGAAATATATTCATCTATGCTATCTTACACCATCAGTCCCAAAACTGACTCCTCTCTTTGGTCCCCCATGCCATGAATCAGTTACCAAAGTCACTACTTTACAGATTCCTTTTATTCTGTATTGGAGTCATTCATTGTTGGATTAAAAACTAATTCTGTCATCCAATTATCATTCTGGAATGATAACAAGCTTGCTCAGCCAATGGTCTTCCAAGGTTGGAGGGTATTATTTGTTAAAGAAAGTGTTTATCTTCCAGACTTTGCATGTTAAGGAATTATCTGTAAATCTAAAAGGGATGAAGGGGATAAAGGCATCAAACTTGTCATTATTTTATTAAAGTTTAAAATTTAATAAGAAAAATTTATGGATGATATTATGATTCCAAATATATCCCTTCATTTATTGCTGATGCAGCACCAGTGGCCTAGAGTCTCTTTCTTCTTCTGACTAGCCAAAGTAATAGAAATGGAAACCTTTAAAGGAGTTGAGAGAATCTACCCCTGGAGCTTGACTATTGAATTTCTTTCAAGTCCTACAATAAGCAGGGTCTTACATTATATGATTTGATGGGCATTGAAGGGCCTTCATGGCTCCAAGGAGCTCTTAGAATAGCCTTTCAAGGCACCTAATAAATGAAGAATAATTCTAACCTTCGAGGAGTTGAAGATAAATTTGCAAAAAAAAAAAATACAAGATATCTTAAAGTCCTAGTGTCGCTTGGAATTGTTAGAGTTTAAAACTTTTAAGCTATTAGAATGTAAAAGTGCACTAAGACTTTTGGGGCACTCTGTATAATTCATTTCAAATATAATTGCATATGTACTATATAAAGTTATGAGACCACAAGGTAGGAGATCATTATAGTTGAAAGAGTGGGGCAAGGAAAGATTCATGGAGTTGGTAGCATTTAAGATAATGCATAAAGGATGAAAAAAATCTCAGTAGGCAAAGATGAGGATAAACAAAAGCATGGAGGAAGAAAATGAAAAGGGTTTTGGAAAATGTTCACTAGTCGTGTCCCCCTTTAACTCTTTCCCAGATCAAACACACTCAATTTCTTCAACAATTTTTTCCTTTCCTTTAACCACTGACTTCCAACCAAAATATCTGATCAGCTTCATGAAGAATGGCCTTTCCTTTTTAGTAGACCAAACCATTTTCCTATCATTTTACACAATTTCAATTTAACTGCATTGTAGAATATAGCTTCATGTAGAAAACAAGTCAGCAAGAATGCCAGCTGTCTGACTCAACAGCCATGCTCCAAGATCATTTTTATGAACATAAAATAATTTTATTTCATTACACAGATTGTAAAAAGGCACTGGGGCAAGGTAAAAAGCAGGCAATGAGTTTTTTCCCCTAACCCAGAAGTTTTCTGCCTTCTGTGAGGATGATTTTGTAGATACATCTTAAGAAAACATGCTGTTTTGGAGAACTAAAACCTACACTCCATTTTATAGATACATAATGCTCATATAACAGGCATAATGTCAAGTTCAGTTTTAAAAGGAAGATGGAGGAACATGGCAAAAACTTCCAAATTTGTCAGGTTTTGATTACAAGATATAGAGGATAAAGCATTGAGCTTGAAGACCAAATTGGGTTAAATTTTTAATTTTGATCTATACTATCTCTGTGAGCCCAGGTAAGCTACTTAATTCTCTGAGTCTCAGTTTTCTCATCTGTAAAATAATTCTTATCTTGCAAAGTGGTTGTAAGGATCACATAAGAGAAAGTATATAAAACATTTTGTAAACCTTGAAACTATATAAATGTGAGTGATTATAATTTATAATAATAATTATTTCTTGTCCTTAGTAAGAACATAGTGCTTTTATTGAGTTTTTGTTGCTGTTGTTTTTATTGCTGACATGTAAGTTGTTCTAGAGTTCATTTGGATTCCTTGTTTTTTTTTTTTTTTTGTTGTTGTTGTTGTTGTTTTGTTTTGTTTTGTTTTTGCCTCAGGAACAAACTTGAATGGGAATAAATAAAATAAAATAAAACCCAACATATGGACTAAAAAAAAAGTTCATTTACACAGTAGTTTTCCATATCCTTCTCCAACTCATTTCACTGATGAGGTGCTGAAGCAAACAGGGTTAAGTGACTTGCCTGGGGTCACAGCTAATAATACCTGAGGCTGGATTTTAACTCAATAGGAGGAATCTTCCTGACTCTAGGCTCTGTTCTATGTTTAGCACTCTACTGGTGGAGAAAAATGACTTTCTTTATTCAGAAAACTGAATAAAAGTTTTGAGATGTAGATTACTCTTCTTTAAGCTCACCACCCTATCTCTGAGACAGTTCTAGAAATAAGCAGAAAAATAATGAGAATGCTCATTCTCCCTCCAACACTGTCTCTTGGAATCCCTGGTTCCCTTCAAGACTCAACTTCTCCATGAAATCTTTCCCGATTTGCCCCAGATGTCATGTCTGCCCTTCTAAAATTACTCTGCATTCATTTTGTATACCCTCTGATTTGAATAAAAACTCCAAGAGGGCAGGGACTGCCTTATTCCGACTTGGTATTCCTAGGGTATAGCTCAATTACTGGTATAAAGAAAGCATTTAATAAATGCTTGTTGTGACGGAACAATTGGTTAATTGAAGTTGCTCTTTGTACCCTTGAGAATTTTTGGCACCCCCTTTCTATTCATAGGTCAATATTTTCTTTTCTTGAAAGGGTTTACAGATTTTTGTACATGTAATACATACATGGTAAGAAGGTACATAAACATAGACTGGCCTATACTTGGAGGGGTCATTGGTATTCTTATACCTAATAAGGAGATATGCAATGCTTTCAGTTAAGAAATATAATCTGCTAAAGTATTTTGCTGGTAATCCCTGCACCCTGTGAAGCACTTGAGCCAAAATTAAGCCCCACCACTTTTCAGTTTTGTAGAGGTCTGCAGTTTTCTTGCCATCTTGGTTGCCCACCTTTATCTGAATTCCAGTTGAACAACATGAAGTTTATGTTGTAATCACCAAAATTGAATTCAGTATCAGAAATGTGGTCTGACTAGGCTAAAGTCCAATGAAATTGTGATCTACTTCACCTAGATTTGCAGCTAGGGGATGCAGTAAATAGAATGCCACATTTGAAAGAATAATACAAGGTGAATAACATCCCAGGATTATTTCTATCTGAATTTTATCCAAAAAGGATGAAAAAAACACGTTTCTTATTATTACTAACATAACTGAATTTTACGTGACACTTTTTGCTAAGTACTTAACATATATTGCTTAGATAAGCATAGTTTTCTCTTCCTCTTCTCCTCCTCCTCCTCCTCCTCTCATTTTAAAGCCTTCTTGATCAATTTCATTGATCATATATATACATATCACATTTATATCTCTATCTATACAAGAAATTATTTTTTCCCCTTTCTTCCCTGTTTCTTTCTTCCTCCCTTCCTCCTTTCCTTCCTTCTCTCTTTTCTTCCTTCCTCTCTTTCTTCCCTTTCTTTCTTGCTCATTCCCTCCTTTCCTTCCTTCCTTCCTTCCATCATTACTTCTTTCCTCCCTCTTTTCCTCTCTTCCTTTCTTCCTTCCTCCCTTCCTTTCATCCTTCCTTCCATACTTCCTCCCTCTCTTCCTCCCCCTCTCCTCCCTTCCTCCCTTCCTTTCTTGCTTTCTTCCTTCCTTCCTTCCTTCTTCCCTCCCTCCTTTCCTCTCTTCCTTTCTTTCTTCCTCTCTTCCTCCTTTTCATCCTTCCTTCCATACTACCTCTTTCTTTTTCTCCCTCTGTCCTTCCTTCTTTCCTCCTTCCTTCCCTCTTTCCCTCCCTCCCTCCCATCCTTCCTTCTTTCCTTCCTTCCCTCCTTCTGCTTTCTTCCTTTCTTCTTTTCCTAATTTCCTTCTTCATAATTCAATAAAATAACCATAATGAAAAAAACTAGCTAGCATTTATGTAGTGCTTAAGGCTTGCAATCCACTTTATAAATGTTATCTTAGTTGATAATCACAGTAATCTTAGGAGGTAGATGCCATTGTTATCCTCATTTTACTGAAGGAAAAAAAAGAGGCAAAGAGGCTAAATGATTTTCTTGGGATCATACATACAGCTAGTCAGTATCAAGGCAAAATTTGAACCTAGGACTTTGTGACTCAAGATCTGATGATCTATTCACTATAGGGCTGAGTTGTCTCAATCTAATCCAATAAAATTTTCTTAAATGCTTTTACTATGTGCAAAGCCTGTAACTGTGGCTGTAATAATAATAATGTGGCTTCAATCATTTTAATTCAAAGACTTTCCTAAGAATACACTGGCAACTTTTTGGTTTCCAGTCTGTTAGAGAAATAAAAAGGAGAATTAAGAACCACAACTTAAAAAAGTTGTCAAACATAACTCAAAAGTTTTGTTTTTACTAAGTTTCAACAGTGCATGTCCACCCCCATACTGTATCTCTGTGACTTTTCTCAAGGTGTAATTAGCAAGCTGTTTAATTTGACAGAACTAGAGATGTTTTCTGGTTATCTCTAAATTCCTGCAGTGAATAAGAGAGGGGACATTTAGGTGGCAGGGGCTTTCATTTGGCTAAATTACTTTGGATTAATCTAAAGCTGCATTACCATGTTGGTCCCTTTCTCTGTTTTTGCTCCATCCCCTCCTCTTCTTTTCTTCTCCCTACCAACTTTCCAGCTGGTTAGGTCCATTCATAGTGATTTGTGGAATGGTTTCACACTGAAGTAAACCATTACCAGAAACTCAAAAGCAAAACTAAACTAAACAAACCCCCAAACTGAAACTCAATCAACAGTAACAAAACAAAATCTCAACTCCCAGATCCTTCTAGGCTCCCTTGTCACTTTTATGTCAAAGCCTGGAGGCCTGAGGAGTTCATTTATATTGGGTTTTTCCAAGTTATAGATAAATCAGTGAGGAAACTGCAACTTGACTTAATGATTAGAAACTTTCTTTAAAGAGAGAAGATATGTCCAGGCACTTTACATTTTTTTTTTTTTACAGTTGTTGATTTTTATAAAAGAGCAAAGATCCAAGTCAGCTCAAGATGGCATTATGGAAAGAATATTGACTCTAGAACCATAAAACCTTGGTTCACATCCTGATTCATATGACTTTGCTCAAATTCCTTAAAGTTCTCAGGGCCTCAATCTCCTTCTGTATAAAAGGAAGAGAGTCGGACTAGATCATCTCTAAAGTCCTTCTGAGTACTAGAGCTATGATCCTATAAACCCTCAAAGGGGGAGAAACACATTTTAAATCTATGAATCTTAACCCCCCTTATTAGTTATATAATTATTATTAAACCCTCCTCTATTAGTATCCATTAGTAACTCTTAGCAGCTAGCATGGGATCATTTTCATGTATCCTGACATTTAATATCAGGATAAAGTTGTTTCTGTTCTGATGTTCACAGCATTCTGCAGCCGAAAGAAAGAACTTGGCCTCGAGAGTTAGAAGACCCAGGTTCATTTATTCACTAGGTAATTAGGTGGGCAGAGGGCTCTGGGAAGATGCACGAGGCTGGAGAAGTGATGGTACCTGCTTTCATGAAGTTTGCTATGTGAGAGTATAAGAAAAAGACTGGGATAACTAGAGCCCACGATCATAACTGATAGACTGCCTGGTAAAGACAAAATGCTCTATAGTTTTCATCATTCTATTACAGCATTTGAGATTGATAGGCAGAGTTCTTGTCCAAGGTCTAGTATCTTGAGCAAGTCATTCTCTGAGTTTTAGTTTCATCAGTTGTAAAATGAAGAGAATACTGACCCCACATCTTTCACAGGGCTATAGTTTTTTGCCTGTTTGTTTTGTTCTGTTTTTGTCAAGGAGAATGATTTTCAGATACATTATTTCAGATATATAATTTATTTTATTTTATTTTTTTTATTTTATTTGCATAACATATGTGTGGGTAATTCTTCAACAATAACCCTTACATAGCTTTCCATTACAAATTTTTCCCCCCAACTCCCCACCCCTCCCCTAGATGGCAGGATATCCACTACATGTTAATTATGTTAAAATATTGGCAAATCGAATATATGTATACATATTTCCAAACTTATCATTGTTGTGCAAGAAGAATCTTATCTACATAAACGATACATCAGATAAAGGAAACACAATGTAAGCAAAGATAAATCAAGGAGTATGAGAATGTTATGTTGTGGTCCACATTTCACATCCCTCTCTCTGAGTTTATATGGCTTTCTTCAGTGAACAATTGGAGGTGGTTTGAAACATTTCATTGTTGAAGAGAGCCATGTCCATCAGAATTGATCGTCATATAGTACTGTTGTTGCCATGTATAATGATCTCCTGGTTCTGCTCATTTCACTCAGCATCAGTTCATGCAAGTCTCTCCAGGCCTCTCTGAAATCATCTTGCTGGTCATTTCTTACAGAACAATAGTATTCCATAATATTCATATACCATAATTTATTCAGCCATTCTCCAATTGAAGGGCATCTATTCAATTTCCAGTTTCTAGCCACTACAAAAAGGGCTGCCACAAACATTCTTGCACATGTGGGGCCTTTTCCTTCCTTTATGATTTCTTTGGGATATAAGCCCAATAGAAATGCTAATGGGTCAAAAGGTATGCACAGTTTGATAACTTTTTGAGCTTAGCTCCAAATTGTTCTCCAGAATGGCTGTATCCGTTCACAGCTCCACCAACAATGCATCACTGTCCCAGCCCTCCCACATCCCCTCCAACATTCATCATTAACTTTTCCTGTCATTTTAGCCAATCTGACAGGTGTGAAGTGGTACCTCAGGGTTGTCTTGATTTGCATTTCTCTGATCAATAGTGATTTGGAGCACCTTTTCATATGACTATAAATAGTTTTAATTTCATCCTCTGAAAATTGTCTGTTCATATCCTTTGACCATTTATTGATTGGAGAATGGCTTGAATTTTTATAAATATGAGACAATTCTCTATATATTTTAGAGATGAGACCTTTATCAGAACCCTTAAATGTAAAGATGATTTCCCAATTTATTGCTTCCCTCCTAATCTTGTCTGCATTGATTTTGTTTGTACAAAAACTTTTTAACTTAATATAGTCAAAGTTATCTATCTGGTTTTCAATTAAGAGTTCCAGTTCTTCTTTGGACATAAATTTATTCCATCTCCATAGGTCTGAGAGGTAAACTATATTACATTCCTCTAATTTACTTATAGTATCACTATATCCAGATCATGAACCCATTTAGATCTTATCTTGGAATATGGTGTTAGATGTGGGTCAAGCCCTAATTTCTTCCACACTAGTTTCCAGTTTCCCCAGCAGTTTTTGTTAAATAGTGAATACTTATCCCAAAAGCTGGGGTCTTTGGGTTTATCAAAAACTAAATTGCTATAGTTATTGCCTAGTTTGTCTTGTGATTCTATCCTATTCCACTGATGGACTACTCTATTTCTTAGCCAGTACCAAATGGTTTTGATGACTGCTGCTTTGTAATATAGTTTTAGATCTGGTACAGCAAGTCCACCATCGTCAGCCTTTTTTTTTCATTAATCCCCTTGAAATTCTTGACCTTTTGTTTTTCCAAATGAACTTTGCTACTATTTTTTCTAGATCTGTAAGATAATTTCTTGGGAGTTTGATTGGTATGGCACTAAATAAGTAAATTAGTTTGGGTAGTATTGTCATTTTTATTATATTCGCTTGTCCTACCCATGAGCATTTTAAGTTTTTCTAATTGACTAGGTCTGATTTGATTTGTGTGGAAAGTGTTTTGTAGTTTAATTCATGTAGTTCCTGACTATCCCTTGGCAGATAAATTCCCAAATATTTTATACTATCAACAGTTATTTTGAATGGAATTTCTTTTTGTATCTCTTGCTGCTGAACTTTATTGGTAATATATAAAAATGCTGATGATTTATGTGGATTTATTTTGTATCCTGTAACTTTGCTAAAGTTGTGAATGGTTTCTAGTAGTTTTTTAGTTGAGTCTTTAGGGTTCTCTACATATATCATCATGTCATCTGCAAAGAGTGATAATTTGGTTTCCTCATTACCTACTCTAATTCCTTTAATCTCTTTTTCTTCTCTTACTGCCAAAGCTAACATTTCTAAGACGATATTAAATAATAATGGTGACAGTGGGCAGCCTTGTTTCACTCCTGATCTTATTGGGAATGATTCTAGTTTGACTCCATTACATATGATGCTTGCTGAAGGTTTTAAGTAGATACTACTAATCATTTTAAGGAAAAGCCCATTTATTCCTATACTCTCCAGTGTTTTTAATAGGAATGGGTGTTGGATTTTATCAAAGGCTTTTTTGCATCTATGGAGATAATCATATGGTTTTTATTAATTTGGTTATTAATATAATTGATTATGCTAATTGTTTTCCTAATATTGAACCAGCCCTGCATTCCTGGTATAAATCCTACTTGGTCATGATGTATTATCCTGGGGATGACTTTCTGTAATCTTGTTGCTAAAATCTTATTTAAAATTTTTGCATCAATATTCATTAGGGAAATGGGTCTATAGTTTTCTTTCTCAGTTTTCTCCCTACCTGGTTTAGCTATCAGCACCATATCTGTGTCTTAGAAGGAATTTGGTAGTACACCTTCTTTCCCTATTTTTTCAAATAGTTTATATAGTATTGGGATTAATTGTTCTTTGAATGTTTGGTAAAATTCACATGTAAATCCATCTGGCCCTGGAGATTTTTTCTTAGGGAGTTGATTAATAGCTTGTTCTATTTCTTTTTCCAAAATAGGGCTATTTAAATAATTTATTTCCTCTTCTGTTAATCTGGGCAATCTATATTTTTGTAGATATTTCTCCATTTCATTTACATTATCAAATTTATTGGCATACAGTTGGGCAAAGAAACTCCTAATTATTACTCCAATTTCCTCTTCATTGGAGGAAAGTTCTCCCTTATCATTTTTGAGACTAATAATTTGATTTTCCTCTTTCCTTTTTCTAATCAAATTAACTAAAGGCTTATCTATTTTGTTGGTTTTTTCATAAAACCAACTCTTACTTTTATTTATTAATTCAATAGTTTTCTTATTTTCAATTTTATTGATCTCCCCTTTAATTTTCAGAATTTCCAATTTGGTATTTAATTGAGGGTTTTTAATTTGGTCTTTTTCTAGCTTTTTTAATTGTAAGCTTAATTCATTAATCTTCTCTTTCTCTGTTTTACGCAAGTAAGCATCTAGGGATATAAAATTACCCCTTATAACCGCTTTAGCCGTGTCCCACAAATTTTGGTATGTTGTCTCATTGTTGTCATTCTCCTGGATGAAATTTTCGATTGTGTCTATAATTTGCTCTTTCACCCATTCGTTCTTCAGGATTAGATTATTTAATTTCCAAATAACTTGTGGTCTATTTTCTCCTGGCCTTATATTACATGTGAGTTTTATTGCATCATGATCTGAGAAGGATGCATTTACTATTTCTGCTTTTCTGCATTTGATTTTGAGGTTTTTATGCCCTAACACATGATCAATTTTTGTATAAGTTCCATGAACCCCTGAGAAAAAAGTATCACCATTCAATTTCCTCCAGAGATCTATCATACCTAACTTTTCTAGCCTTTTGTTAACCTCCCTAACTTCTTTCTTATTTATTTTGGAATTTGATTTATCTAATTCTGAGAGAGCAAGGTTGAGATCTCCCACTAGTATAGTATTACTGTCTATTTCTCCTTGCATCTCTCTTAACTTCTCCTCTAGGAATTTGGATGCTATACCACTTGGTGCATATATGTTAAGTATTCATACTGCTTCATTGTCTATGGAACCCTTTAGTAAAATGTAGTTTCCTTCCTTATCTCTTTTAATTAGATTTATTTTTGTTTTTACTTGATCAGATATAAGGATTGCTACCCCTGCCTTTCTTTGTTCACCTGAGGCATAGAAGATTCTGCTCCAGCCCTTTACCTTCACTCTGTTTGTATCTCTATGTTTTAGATGTGTTTCTTGTAAACAACATATTGTAGGATTCTGGCTTTTAATCCAGTCTGCTACCCGCTTCCGTTTTATGGGAGAGTTCATCCCATTCACATTCACAGTTAAAATAACTATATCTGTATTCCCTGCCATCTTATTTATCCAGAGTTATGATTTTCTCTTCCCTTTCCCCTCTCTCCCTTCCCCCCTCCCCAGTACTTTGCTCTTGATGACCACCTCCCACCAATAATCCTCCTCCCCTTAGAGTCCCTCCCTCCCCTTTATACCTTTCCCCTAATCCTTCTATTAGTTTATCCCTTTCCTTTTCTCACCTCCCTCCTACCTTCCCACAAGGAGGGTCAGGCCTTTCTTTGAAGCCAAATGTGTCTGATATACTCTCTTAGAGTCCAATCTAATGAGAGTAAGGTTTACACAATACTCATCGCCCTCCCTTCTTTCCCTCAATTATATTAGATCTTCTATGTCTCTTTATGAGATTTTGCCTTATTTTACCTCCTTTATTTTTACTTTATTTTGCCTCCTTTCCCCCCTCCCCCCTTTTTCTTTTTCAGTATGGTATCCCTTCCACCTCTAATTTCTTTTCCATTATTATCAAAGAAAAATCAAATTATACTGCCATTCTTTAAAGGATACCTATAGTAGAAATATAGTTCTCAAGAGTCTTCCTTTTTACCTTTTTATGCTTCTCTTGAGTTCTCTACTTGGAGGTCAAATTTTTTGTTCAGATCAGGTCTTTTCATTAGAAATAGGTGAAATTCTCCTGTATCATTGAATGACCATCTTCTTCCCTGGAAGATGATGCTCATTCTAGCTGGATAACTTATTCTTGACTGTAATCCAAGTTCTTTTGCCTTTCGGAATATCTGATTCCAGGCCCTTCGATCCTTTAAAGTGGAAGCTGACAGATCCTGTGTAATTCTAATGACAGTTCCTCGGTATTTGAACTGTTTCTTTCTAGCTGCTTGCAATATCTTTTCCTTGGTGCGATAGTCCTGAAATTTGGCCACGATATTCCTTGGGGTTTTAATTTTGGGGTCTCTTTCTGGAGGTGATCGGTGAATTCTTTCAATGCCAATTTTGCCTTCTGATTCTAAAACATCAGGGCAATTCTCTTTCATGATTTCCTGGAAGATAGCACCCAGGTTCTTTTTTTCATCGTGGCTTTCAGGGAGTCCGATAATCCTTAAATTGTCTTCCAAGTCAGTTGTTTTTCCTAGGAGATATTTCATATTTTCTTCTATTTTTTCATTTTTTGGTTTTTGTTTAACTGATTCTTGAAGTCTTATTGAGTCATTTACTTCTATTTGTTCAATTTTAATTTTTAAAGTATTATTTCCTTCAGTTATCTTTTTTAGCTCCTTTTGTAGCTGGCCAATTGAATTTCTTGATTCAATGCATTCTTTTTCCATTTTGCCAGTTTTATTTTTCAGTGAATTGTTGTCTTTTTCCAATTCACTAATTTTGTTTTTCAGTGAATTGTTGTCTTTTTCCAATTCACCAATTTTGATTTTCAGTTCACCATTTTTATTTTCCAGTGAATTGGTGATTTTTTCCAATTCACCAATTTTGTTTTTCAGTGAACTGTTTTCTTTTTCCAATTCACCAGTCCTATTTTCCAGTTTTTGATATTTCTGTTGCCCTGATCTCAATTTATTTCCCCATTCTTCTTCTAGCTCTCTTTTGAGATTCTTAATGCAATCATCCAGGTAAGCCTTCTGAAAGGGAGACCAACTTAAGTCTGCTTTTGAGGCTTCATCTGGGATTGTTTTCATAATGTCAGGATCTGGGGACTGTTCTATTTTTTCTCCATAAAAGCTTTCTATGGTGAGAGCTCTCTTCTGCTTCTTGCTCATGGTTTAAAGTTGGGATATTGGTCAAAAGCAGAGAAAACTGCAACAATTTGTATTTGCCCTGGGGCAGTTTGCCGAGTTGACTTCCGGTCTGAGGCTGGTCGGGCTAGATTCGCACCAGGACCATGTTTTCAGCAGCTCTCGATCCACCCTTTACCAAAGGCAGATCTGCCCGCAAGCAGAGCAAAGTGGCCCAGGCATCTCCCAGGGGCTTCCTGGGTGCCCAAAATCCGCCCCTCTATCGCAGCCCTGACTTCCGCCCCAGCTGGAGTCTGATTGTGACCAGCGGCCGATTTCCCCTGAGGCTAACCTTCTCGGGAGTTCTTTCAAGGTAGATCTTTGATAGAAGTGCATTGTAGTCCAAATGTTTGGCGGAGTCCTGACTCAAAAACCAGTTGGAAGGCTCACTTTGTCTGGGTTTGAGGGAAGGTCCTAGGAGTTCACAGAGAAAGCTGTTTGCTGTTCGCCATCTTGGCTCCGCCCCCCAGATACAGGATATATTAAAGGATTACTATATTCTAGGTACTAGGCTAAATGCTAGAGATTCAGGTACAAACAAACAAAATAGTTTCTATACTCAAGGAGTTTATGTTCTAATGGGAGAATATATGCATAAAGGGAAGCTGGAAGCAGGGGATGGAATGGTAGTTGGAGAAAGGAAAAGTTTGTTGTTCAGGAAATGGAGTAAGCTGGATAGTGAATTGAGTTGGAAAGGAAGTGAACATGACTACAGCCTTTCTTGAAATGATGGTCCCCAGATAGGGCTTTACCAATGAGGACTACAGGCCATGGTGAGAAGGAGAACAGGGTGGGAAGGCAACTGGAGAAGAAAGCTAAGAAATTCCATCTTCAGACTAGAAAGAATGGAACAAAACTGTTTTCCAAGTAGTTAAACTGAAAAAATGTTAATATCTTAGTTAGCCCTGAAAATAAGTTGAGGAGTTGTTGTTATTTTTTGAAAAATTGTGAATGATGGTACTGCCACTGAGATAAAATTAAAGCTCTGTATTTAGGTTAAAAAATCAGTTCTACAAGTATATGTTGGAGGAGGCATAATTGTTCAATAGTCTAAGTTAAAAAAAATCTATAGACTTTAGTGACTTATGTTACAACCTCAATATTCCCTTCATGGCTTCCTAGGGTTATAAAGTAACAGAGAATACTAGGGATTTATTTAGGTTATTAGCTATGATGACTGAGCTTGCTGTGCTTGCATGGACCAGGTGTCCTGATGCTTCAGTCTGCATAGCCAAAGTCCCAGCTTCTCTTCTGGGCCCAGCACATTATACTCATTAAGCAATTTTTCTTTCTCTTGTCCATATCTAGGTCTTGATGTTTGGCTACATATTTGGTGTTGCTTCCCTCTTTTTGCTTTCTGGCAATAGGACATTTCCCCATTTTTTAATCTTGTTTAATGTTCTTCAAGGTCAAATCCATTATTAAAAATAGCATTGGAAAATCTCATCAAGGTTCATCCTTGAACTTGAGCCAATTTGTCTATGTCTTACCCATTTAAACATTTTAGAAATTTAACTATTTGGGCCACAGTAACACTCTTAAGATTAAAAAAAAAGATTCAGTAGTTTGGCATAGAAGCCAAAAAAACTTTAGGATAAGTACTATGAAATAAATGACAGCCATATAAATCTACCTTTTCTTTCCTTTATATAAAGAAATACTCATGTTCATTTGTTTCTCATATTAATAATAATATAAAAGAAAAATAGAAAAATTTAGTATATGCAGCAAGTTATCTATTTTCTTTATATGCATCAAGATAATGTGTTTTCTTAATTTTTTCTTTTTTCTTCTTTCTCTTAGTCAATTAGAAAACTGGGAAATGTAATATGCAGTTTTTAACAATTGCTTGCCTTCTCTTCCCTGAAAAATAAGTTAATAGCTTTCTATGATTTGGAGATCATTTTTTCATTGTCGACTTACTTCCCTTACAGAGGACAATAGAACTAGAGTAATCTCTTTCATATAGGCAAGCATCCCTGTAGTAGAAAGCCTTCAAGCTATTATTCTAAATAAGTTTATTATATTGTGGGGTCTTAAGTAAGGTAACTGTCGGACAGAATGGTGAGATAATTGGGACTTTGTCTTAGGGAACTGTGAAAAATAAATATTTTTCTTTTGCATTTAATAACCATTGACCAAGGTTTTTTTCCTTTTCTACTTTCTTATCAAGAAATGAACCCATGTGGGGAATAACTTTTAAAGATTTACCCAGACTAAGAACTAGTCAGTAAAAGAAATTCTTAGTTTGGGCTAATGAGTATGTTTCTATTCATTGTGTTTACTCAGACAAGTCTGGGGAAGTATTGATTTTCCTTTTTGTCAGAATAGGTGATATGGAAAATGATGATTCTTTGACCAAGATTTGGATGACCAAGATTCTATATCCATTATTTTAATGTAGCCCACCTCCCAATGTATTAACTAATCAGGATTAATTGGTACCCTTTAGGAACACCTACTTTTTGAAAGGCAGATGAATTGTGAGTCCACTTCAATGAAGAGTCTTTGCTTTAAGAGAAATGACCAAATGACTTTGTTAAAAATGTGCTGGCCTTATTAATAAAATGATTATATTACTTTGAAATTACATCACTTGGAATTTTTTAATTGTGACAGTACCAAAATTTAGAGGTCACATATTATATTTATGCTTCTTCAGAAACATTTGAAACAATTGACCTAAGTACCTGGCTAGCAAAAATCCTCAAATATTCCATTCGATCTATGATCTCATCAATTTGGGAATTTCTCCAGTATTCAGATTAGCAACCTATCCATGATTATCTATCTTGCTAATTTTGGTCCATGTCCTGTCCAAATAGAGGCCTCCCTTAATGATCCTCTAACATTGTGAGACTACTATTATTCTGGCTGACTCATGTCACCAACTATTCTTGGCACATGACTAGCCCATCTTTTCTTCCTATCATAAAATTACTTATTGAAGGAATATTCATGATATTTGGCATTTTATTGATCATTTGCTGTATCTTACTCACATTTACCATGCATTTCTGTATTGCCATCACCATATGATACTTATTTTAAGTTATTCAATGGTAGTTATATGCTATATATCTTGTTAGCCATAGGATGATACTGTCAAAATTAGATGGTATTGAAAAAATGAAAAGTTAGGAAGTGAGGAGGTGGTATACTTCTTCCCATGAAAGGGGAATTTTCCAGTTCTCTCCTACACATAGCCAATAACTGCCACTCCAGCAATTGTTTTGTATCTTACAGTTTCTGTCTTTAACCCACTTTCTTCTGCCCTGGGGACATGTATTTCAGCATTTCTCCATCCACCTCCCATTCCCAATGAATATATTTTAAAGAGTATATTTGAGGGCATAAATCCTATTGTTTGCTCAGAGAAATTTTATAAATCTGCCCCAGGTGCCAAAAGTACTTACAGTTTTTTGAGGCCCTCTGGCCCCAATTTTTGCCTTGACAAATTCCTTTCCATCTTTCAGCATCAAAGGTCATTTGATTTCTCCCTCCCCTGAGCTCTTGATACCTTTGTAAACATTACAAAGATTGCTCATACATGGCCTTGTGATTTTTCCTGCTGCTGACTTGTACTATTATTAAACCTTTCACATTTTTATTCCCTCCTTTTTATTAGGCTGTAAAGTTTTTTGAGGGCAGGGACTGTCCTATATTTCTTTCTGCTCTACAGAAAGCAGAGTCCAGCACAATGCTAGGCAAATCATAGATGCTCAGAAAATGTCTGAATTTCATCTGGTCTAGATTTAAGAAAGCTGGCATTAGGAATATTAAATTTGGTCATATGATTGAATTCCAGAAAATGGGGTGGATAGTAAGATGGAAGTAGGATAGTGTATAAGTTAAAGTAGCATTTAATTGATCTAGCCATTCTGGAAAGCAATTTGGAACCATATCTCCAAAGCAGTTTAAACTAAGTGATATCACTACTAGGTCTAAAGCCCAAAGAGATCAAAAAAGAGGAAAAGGACATATAAGCACAAAAGTATTGATAATAGTTCTTTTTATGCTTTTGTGCAGTGAATTGTAGGTTGAGGGGGTACCCATCAAATGAAATGACTAAACAAACAATGGTATAAATGAATGTGATGGAAAATTGTTGCACTATAAGAATAAAAGAAATGATTTCAGAAAAACCTGGGAAGATTTCTATGAACTGATGCAGAGGAAAGTGAACAGAACCAGAACTACTTATACAATAAAAATTTTAAAAGAACCAACTTTAAAAGACAATGCATTTGATAAATGCAATGGCCAATCATAATTTCAAAAGAATCATGGTGAAACAGGCTATCTAACTCATAGAGAGGTAGTGAATCAGAATACAGGTCAAGATGGGGGAGGGAAATTATAGCCAATGTGGGAATTTATTTTGACTCTTGCATTTTCAATTGGAAAGGGAGGTAGAAGAGAGCACAGTCATTTTTAACTTAATTATTCAAAGCCCTACAATGATCCAGGACAATTCCAAAGGGCTTATGATGAATCCTACTCTCAGCCTCCAGAAAAAGAACTGATACTTTTTGAATACAGACTGAAGTAAGCTATTTTTCACTTTCTTTTATTTGAGTCTTCTTATACAAAATGACTAATATGAAAATGTTTTACATAACTGTACATGTATAATATATTTCTGATTGTTTATTATCTCAGAGAGGGAGGAGTGGGAGGCAGGGAGGAATAAGATTTGGAAATCAAAACTTTGAATAAAAATATTCAAAAAAATTTAAAAAGTAGCATATAAGTCATTGGCTTAGTTGAGTACATTGAAAATGGAACCCCTTAATTTAATATTATAATTCACAAAATCATCTTCTAAAATTCAGTATAGGAAAGGTACAATTGGACAGCAGTCTAAAAGAGATCTGGGGATTTTAGTTGACAAGGATCAATATGGGTAAACTATGTTGTGTGCTATGACACACACACAAAGCCTAATGTGACCTTGGGCTCCCTTAAAAGAGGCAAATTTTCAAGACTAAGGAGGCAGTAGCCCCTCTCTATTCTGTCCTAGATCTACTTCTGGATACCATAATTAAAAAAGGATATATACACAAATTCATAATGATTCACATGTTGACAACTAGAATGGGCTTTGAGTCAAGTAATATGAAGATAGGATACAGTAACTAGGGTTACTTAACCTGGAAAAAAAGAAGACTAGGGATGGGGATAGGGTATGATAACTATCTTCAAATATTTGAAGAAGTATCATAAGGAGGCCGGGGGGGGGGGCTCTTTGTTTAATTTAGTCTCAGATGGCAAAACTAGGAATAATGAATAGAAGTTGCAAAGAGATAAATTTGGGTTTGAATATACTAATAATTAGGGCTGTCCAGAAACAAAATATGCTGCCTTGAGAAGTGGTAGAAGTCTCAAGGCAGTCTTCAAGTAACGTTTGGATGAATGGTTTTTGTATGTTATAGTATGAACAGTTATAGTAGAAATTCCTTTCAGGTATGAATTGCTGATTCTGATTCTGAATTCTGTGATTCATTAAGTTTTTGTTAGACAAGGAAAGTCACTTTAAGAATTTGTGGTTCTAAGAAGTGTCAAGGTGGTGAGCTAGGTTAGACCCACAGAGTGTAGGAGGATGGGTTAGGAAAGGGATACTCAGGAGCAGGTAGATGGTCCTGTGTCCAGATAGCATGCATTTCAGACAGACAATGTCCACCCCAAACAAATCTGCATTTCAGATTCCAATGTTCAGATAGGTTCTTTGTAATAAGTTTCCTTATTATAAGTATAAAAGAAGAAAGTTATTAGGTCCAAATCCTAATAGGATTGGTGTTCATGTACTCATGAATAATTCAGGCTGATCACATATTCCCATTGAATTAGTCCTTGCAAACTCAACTGTCACTCCAAGGTAACTCCTTGTACTGAAATCCTGCTTTACTTTTTCTTTTCTCCTTTCTCAATGAACATCTTTTCATAGTGGGTAAAGGCCTCTTCAAGCCAATCACAAATAGATATCAAATACAACAGAGTTCAGAGTCCACAGACTGCATGGGGATGCCACAGCTGCCTAATCTATCTGTCTAATACTGAGGAGGAGATCTTCTGAGAAACATGAGTTGACACCATTTCCTTTCTTTCCTGACTCAATTAGTCCATGTAGCTAACTTCTTAGAAAGTGTTTTGAAGTGTACATTAGAGTTGATCTTTTATTCTCCAATGATTGTCAGCTTTTGACAACATGAGTACATTAGAATTGAATAAATTAAAAAAAAATAACCAAGCAACAAGGATAGAACTTCCAATAACAGATATCCATTAAAGTTTTTCTTGAGAATGTGTTTGTATTCCAGAGTGATGTATTCATTTAAAAGCCACATATAAATATGTTAATCATTTTGAAATTGTCCATTTGATGGGGGAATTTGAGTACCATGGAAAAACTGTTACCCACTTCCTGATTCCAGGTGGACACTTGCCTCATGGGTATTAGAAAGGAAAATGGTTTGTTTTATGTTTAATTCATTATGTGAACCAGAAACTAGAACCATTAGCTAGAATGCATACAGCTAAATGTCTGTTGAACATAAGGAAGAGCTTTCTAACATTCAGAATTCCTCACAATGGAATAGACTGGAAGTGCTCGAACAGACAATTCCTGCATGTGGTGGGAAGGTTAACTTTTTTTTAGCTCAGATAAACTGCCATTTATATATATTTTTTATTTTTTTTAAAAAAAGGTCTTTTTTTTTGTAGTCATGAAATTACAAATTAAAGTTAGTCAACTGAAAGCAGGAGAAGTCAAGTTCAAACTTCCAGACCCTCTTTCAGCACATTTCACGGTGTCTGGCAGCCCTAGAAAAAGGAATGTTGTAAAGAAAAAAGGAATTTAATTATCCTATCCTAAGAATAAAAAGTCAGAATGCAGAAAATCTTTTTAATGCAGAAAATTCTTTTTAAACACTTAAAATTTATTTAATTAAATATTTAATTCATTCATTTTTTAAACTTTATTTATTGTATTCTTAACTTAAGAAATAAAACAAGTATTTCCATAGCATAGTAGAACAGATAAAAAAGATGATTGCATGTGAAACTGCAAATCTATTATATACAACTTGCTATTTCTTTTAAATACATAATAAAGTTATCATGTAACTTTCTTTCTTCCCCTTCTTTTCTATATACACCCCCTTAGAAGTGTATATAGAATTATTTACATACATGCACATATTGTTTCTTCACATGTCATTTGTAATTAATTTGGGTATTTGTAATAGTTAAAATGACTTAATCATTCCTAGTTGTTCTTTAAACTACACTGGCTTTTGTTGTATACAATATTATCTTGGTTCTGTCCAATTATTTTGTGCAAGTCTATTCTTATTGTTCTAAGATAATCGAGCTCATCATTTCTTATCACACAATAGTATTCTAGCATGATGATATATTACACAGCTTGTTCAGTTTTTCCCCAACTGACAGGCATTTTCACAACTTTCAGTTTTTTAAAAAAAATTCTGAACTTAAACAGAATATAAAGACAATTGATTCCATATAAAGCCATTGAAGTCTGTTTCATATGCTTGAACTAGCATATGAACATAGACTAATTGTCTTGTTCTGTGCTTTTTTCTGAACTTCCTTTTGTTCTCTTCTTGTATTTAAAAACTTTACAATGGCCTCCTTGGATGAGGGAATTACTGTTACTACTCCTATCCCCAATTAAAACCTCAGAGAAAGAAAATGGCAAAACTCCTTTTTAACAAGCATTAATAGTTAAGCCAATTTAATCCACATTGTAGCCATGTCCAAATATATGTTATCTTTGCACCTTGTGTCCATCACTTTCTGTTAGGAGATGGGTTATATGTTTCATTATTGGCCATTTGGTTGCTCAATACATTGATTAAAGAAAATTCTAAGTTGTTTTTATAATGTTGCTGTCCTCATATAAATTGGTCTCCTGGACCTGCTCACTTTACTTTTAAAGACAATATGTATTACCCTCAATTCTTGAAATAATCTTTTGTCTTTTCTTAAGGGGCATTTTCTTAAGATCCCATTATATTCATATATAATAATTTATTCAACTATTCCTCGATGACCTAAGAGGCTATTTGAAGAATTCCCTTACATTTTATTTATTTTCTTTTTCTTTTCCTTCTTTGGGATCAGGAAGTTTATTTTGCTTGTGACTATTCATTTCCTGGTATTGCCCCTCCTCACAGCCCAACTCTTCATTTACCTCTCCTATACTAACTTATTTTCCAATTGAGTTTGATATAATCCTATATTATTTGTGTGTGTGTGTGTGTGTGTATGTGCACTCATATGAATGTCTCTTCAATTCTCCCACAGTGTTCCAATGGAGATAAGAATTAGGTTCCCTCACCTGTTCCTTCAATTTTTATATGTTTATATATACCCCAGGTAGGAGAAATAGCAAATTGCCTCTCCTTTCTCTCTTCAGCAATAATGTGTTCTTCCTTTTTCTGTCTCCTTCTCCTCTTAAAAGCCTCAAAACAGAACCAATACACTTTCAGAACCTCTGCTTTTCTGATTTAATTCTTTGAATATCCTTCAGAGACTTATGAGGTGTTCTGAGGATTCTGAATGGATTTTGTTTCTGCTCCCCATTAGAAAATTAACATTATATCATCCTACTACTGCTCCTTCCAATTTCTCTAATACATGTACCTTTCTAATTTTCTCTAGACTTTTTTGTGTTTATATTTCAAAGTTTATAATTATCTCTGGTCTTTTCATCAGAAATACTTGAAAGTTCTCTATTCTGGGTTTTTTTAAAAATTCCCTCTAGAAATATTTACAGGATAAATTATTCTTGGTTGTAAGCCTGTATCTTCTGTCTTTTGGAATCTTGTATTTCAAAATGGCCTCTTATTTTGAGTAGAAGCAGCTAGGCAGTAAGCTACTTCTTTCTGGATGCTTATGATATATATATATATATATATATTTACATATATATATACACATATATATATATATTTGCTTTGATCTGAGACTTCTAGATTCTGGCTATGACATTCTTAAGATTTTTTTTAAAATTTCCTTTCATTGATCTGTGTATTCTACCTATCTTTACTCTTTGCTATATTTCTAGTAGATTTGGGTAGTTTTCATTTGTGCAATCTTGAAATATAGTGTCTAGTTTTTGTTTTAAATGAAAGTTTTCAGGACTTCACTGATTTACATTACATTTGACATTTTTCCAGACTAGTTGTTTTTTGATATCAAATATTTTATATTTTCTTCTTCTTTTAATCTTAATTTTGTTTTAGGATTTCTTGCTATTTTATGGAATCACTGATTCTATTTGATCTAATCTAGTTTTCAAGGATTTCATTCTTGAATAAATTTTGCTACTTTCTCTTCTAAGGTAGTTAGTCTCTTTCCAATTCTTTTCTTAAACCCCTTTTTTAAATTTAAAAAAGCGTTTTTTTTAATTTTTTCTAGGTATTCATACTATCCTTGTGGAAAATAATTTGTTTCTTTGAATCTCTATAGTTGTTATAGAGTTGTATTTTCTTTTCTTTTCTTTTTTTTTTTTTTGATTTACTATTTTTAAATTTTTTTTTTGGATTTACTAATCTCTCTAGCTTTATTTCCTGAATTGTAGATTTATGCTAAACCCAAGCTCTGAGCCCTCCCCTCTTTGCATTTTTGGGAAGATTAGTAGCCTTTTTCTTAGCCTTTTTCTGGATCACTGCATTAACTTTTACTTCTCAGAGTTAGGCGTCTCAAATCTGTGACATTCAGAGTTCTGGATGTTCATTGACTGTTCTGGCATCTCTTAGCAGAGTGTTAGGTACCTCAGAGCCCTTAGGTCTGTATTACCTTGCCCTACAATAGTGTTGGGTTACTGGTTGCTATTAGCTACCACTCCCTGGGGCATCCAAGTGCCTCTTATTGGGGTTTCTGATCTCCCTGAGGTCAGCAGAATCCTCTCCTTTTACAGTCTGTGGACACAGAGCTTTGCAGCTGCACCTGTTCCTTGCCTAGTGCTTGTTTTGCTAGAGAATCCCCTTTTGTATTGCCTATGGAGTTTGTGTAGCTCTGGAATGGAAGTCAGTTATTTTAATTTTTTGTGGATTTCTTAATCGTTATCTGTCTGGTATAAACTTCCTCTGCTGGAGGAAATGTGGTGGGGATAGTTGACTTCTTTCTTGTTTTGATGTTCCCTTATTATTTGAGGATATCACCATCCTATCAATCACCAGTGGTTATTCTTCACTATTTCATTTTTGTTAGTCTTCTATTTATCTTATTCTGTCTCCACATTGCTTACATTCACCTTCTTTCTTTAAAAAAAAACAAACTTTTTTTTAATGTAATAGGAAACTGATCAATGAATCCATATGAGCATGCAAAGAGTGCTGCTATTGCAATTCCTCACAAAGAAGAGATAAGGAAACCTGTTTCTATGAATGTTGAAATGTCAAGTAATGGAAATATTCCTGAGAGACTTTGGAGCAGTTATGTAATTGATCCTGGTCTATTAATCATGTTAAATAAGAACTCCTGGATTAGATGCAGTATCAGAATCAGACTTGGAGATGCCCTCAAAAGGTATCAATTGACTTCCATCTTTTTTTTTTTAAAAGCTGATTTCTTTCTGCTAGATGGCAGTCATTGAGAGAGATCATGTCTTCAGCCTTCATTTTTCAAACTTCTTCCTGTTCAAGGTTCAAAGAATATGAATCTTGGACCTTTGTTTCAGGATTTATCTTTTTTTTTGTTTCAGATGAACGAAATTAATCTGGAGGCTACAATTTTTCAACTTTCAACTTTTTTTTTTTTTACACTAGAGCAAGTATTCTCTGGGATTACTATCCAGAGTCAGGTTGTTACATCTCCCCTGCTCAGGGCTCTAGGATGATTCTGAGGAGTATGAATCCACTGATATAAAGATAGTGTAGGGAGTACACACATATACACACAAGCTTGTATACACACACACATGTATACACAACATATATGGCATAAAGGAAGAGAAATGTACTTCTATTCTACTTAGTAGGTGCTTAATTAATTTTTAAAATTTGAACTAATAAAATATCTCTCTCCTCATCTTTATCTCCATAATTTCTAATAAAAATATCTCCTCATCTTTATCTCCATAATTTCTAATAAAAATATCTCTCTCCTCATCTTTATCTCCATAATTTCTAATAAAAATATCTCTCCTCATCTTTATCTCCATAATTTCTTATGGCACTAATGTTCTATTACATTTATGAACCACAGTTTAACCATTCCCCAATCTATGTTCAACAACTTTATTTCTTGTTCTTTTCTACTACAAAAAATTCTTCTATATATAGTTAGCTATATCTATACATCCATTTTTATTTTTCTATCTTTTTTTTCTGTCTTTGAACTCTCTGGGGCATAAGCCCAGCAGTTGTAGCATTATTTAGTGGTGAAATCACAACATTAAAAATGGTGTGGATAAGTTAATGGATAAAAACTCCTGGGAGGAAATGATGGTCTTTGAAAGTATCAGACTCTTCTGACCATAGTCCAGGGCCACCTCTTTATTACCCTTTCACTCTCTACATTAACCAATCGCATCAAAGACGAAAATAAATAACATAGACTAATTGTTCCATTGGACTGAACATGAGTAGTGGTAGTTAAATTCTTTGGATGTGGGTAGCAGTTCACTTTAAATACATGAGATGTAGGTTACCGAAAAAAGGAAGGTAGAAGAGAGAAAGAAGAAGGTTAGGGATAAGGTTGGCTAACTACAATTCAATGAAAGAAAAATTCATTTATTAAGCTGCTATTATATACCTATTATGCAGCTGGGTTGCCTAGAAGATAGAGTACTAGGCCTGGAATCAAGATTCATCTTCATGAATTCAAATCTGACCTTAGATCTTATTAGCTATATGAATTACCCTGGGCAAGTCTCTTAACTCTCTTTGTTTTGGTTTATTCATCTATAAAATGAGCTGGTGAAGGAAATGGCAAACTAATCATGTATCTTAGCCAATGAAACCCCAAATGGAATCACAAAGAGTTGGATATGACTAAAAATGACTCAATAATATGTACCAGACAATGAGGACATAAAAATAACAAAAAGAAAATCATTTCTCCTCTCAAAGAGCTCAAATTCTTCTGGTTGGTTTACTACTTTGGCTCTGTGACTTATCAGGAGCATTGATATTCTTTTGGCTCACCAACACCAATTCTCTGAATGCCTTTCATTGAACTGTACAATCAGGTTTTAGCAGTTAATTCATAAGAATAGCTGGACAATTTTAGAGGCTAATAGAGAGCTGTATATTAAGTATAGTATTAATAAGTGCATCATGACAGGAGACTAGTAAGAATGAGAAAATGAGATGAAGTATTTATCCCTGGTGCCAAATTGTTTTTTTTAAAATGATTATTATTAAAGACATTGGGATAACCAAGGAGATATTTAATGCCTGTCTGTAATTTTATTGGATAATCAGCAGCTTATGGAGGGGCAACCACAAGGGGCTCTAGAAAATCAATGGGGACCTGGAAAATAGCAACAGGACTGAGAAGTTTAAAAGTCTAATGATGCTATTAAATGACAAAGTATACTCTAGTTTTTTTTAATGTTCCTCCACTGTTCTCAAGATAGATGTAGGTCCTGGAAAGCTTTTGACTTTATGACCCTTTGATTTTATAATATCTTACTACTTTTGACAGGCACCATCCAAGGGTATCAGTGTCTATTGGTGCACTGGAGAGAGATGGATAATCCAAGTGATTACACAAAGATGTGAGAATTCACTGAAATTCCTGGTCACTGTAGCTTTGGACAAGCCACATCTTCCCATATCGTGGGTAGGAAAACTCTGGCAAATAATTTCCTTCCTTCATCAAACACTTATTAGTGCCAAAGTGGCACTGGGGATACAAAGACAAAACTGAAACACTCTTTGCCCTCAGGGAACTTATATTTTATTGTGGGGAAACAATATATCAACAGGAACATTGTTGTTCAGTTGTTTCAGTCATGTCTGAATATTTATGACCTCATTTGGGATTTTCTTGGCAAAGATACTAGTGTGGTAGCCATTTCCTTCTCCAATTTATTTTAGAGATGAGGATATTGAGGCAAACAAAGTTAAGTGACTTGCCTAGATTCCCAGAGCTAGCAAGTGTCTGAGTCAACATTTGAACTAAGGTCCTCCTGACTCCAGAGCAAGTATTCTATCCACTGTGTCACTTATTTTTTCCAAGAGAAAGTAATCTATTGACTAAGCAGGGGTCTGGATAGAATAGTGTAGAACTATATGAACTCTGAAAATTAGATTGAGACAAATTAAAAAATGAAAGAAAACAAAAGAAAATCCTAGAGATATAACAAAAACAACTACTGTAAAAGACAGGAAAAGAAGAGATACTGTAAAAATTATATGAATATTTGAAACCCATGATTAAAAAAAGTTTGGATATTATATTTCAAGAAATATAAATAGAAACTTCCCAGAATTCTTAGACCAGGAAAACAATGTAAAAATAGAAGAGGCCAGAAGTTAGAGGACATTTTGAAATAAAAATGTAGGCAGCAAGAGAAATAAAGAAATGTGCATGTGTTTGTTTAATTGAAAGGGAACATATGGGGATAAAATATTTACATGTTAATAGGGAGATAGAAAACAAATATCTTCTCAGAACTTTAGTACATTTGAGGATCATAAAGAAAGGTAAAAATAACGAGGGTCTGAGGGTGATCTTGTTCTGTTTTAATAGTAGAAGGCAAAATTGGAAGAACAGGGGAGTATACTGGAAAAGAAAGAAAAATAGAAACAAAGTCACTTTTGCATAATAAAGATACAAAAAGATGAAGAGTATGTAGTTATGGAAGAAGGAAAGAATGGGAAGGATAGACACTCCATAAACCTCACTTTCAGCTGAACTAAGTAAAGGAAGATTGAATATAATTATTATTCACAACCAAATACATAGACAGAGAAATTTTGGTATAAAGATATATTAAACTGATAAGGGAGAGGGGAGGGGAGAGAAGGTTCTTTTTTATTAAAACTTTTTATTTTCAAAACATATGCATAAACAAAGAATTCTCTCAAACCAGTTCCAGTTGTTCAGTGAAGAAAGCCATATACATCCAGAGAGAGGGATATGAAATGTGGACCACAACATAACATTTTCATGCTCTTTATTGATGTTTGCTTGCAGTGTGTTTCCTTTCTCTGATTTTTTTTCTTGTAGATAGGATTTTTCTTGCACAACAACTTGTCAAATATTTTATCATTATTAACATGTAATGGACTTCCTGCCATCTAGGGGAGGGGTGGGGACTGGGGGTAAAATTTGTAACGGAAAGCTTTGTAAAGATCAATGCTGAGGAACTACCCATACATATGTTATGCAAACAAAAAGCTTTAATAAAAAACATGCATAGATAATTTTCAATATTCACTCTTGGAAAACCTTGTATTCCAATTTTTTTCCTTCCCTTCCTCCCATCCCCTCTCCTGAGCAGCAAGTAATTTAATATATTATAGACATGTGCAATTCTTCTATACATATTTTCACAATTATCATGCTGCACAAGAAAAATCAGATCAAAAAAGAAAAAAAAATAAGAAAGAAAACAAAATGCAAACAAACAACAACAAAAAAGTGAAAATACTATGCTGTGAATTACTGAGTGCAGATGGCTTTTTTCATCACAAGATCATTGGAACTGGCCTGAATCACCTCGCTATTGAAAAGAGCCACATTCTTCAGAATTTATCATTATATGATCTTGCTATTGTTATGTACAATGTTCTCCTGCTTCTACTCACTTCACTTAACATCAGTTCATGCAAGTCTCTCCAGGCCTCTCTGAAATAATTCTGCTGATCATTTTTTATAGAACAATAATATTCTATAACATTCATATATCAAAACATATTCAGCCATTTTCCAGCTGAGGGCATCCACTTAGTTTCCAGTTCCTAGCCACTACAAAAAGGGCTGCTACAAACATTTTTGCACATGTGAGTCCTTTTCCCTTTTGTATGATCTCTTTGGGATATAGACCCAGTTGAAAGCTGCTGGATGAAAGGGTATGCACAGTTTGATATGCCTTTGGGCATTGTTCTAAATTGGAGAGAAAGTTCTAAGAAGGAAGGGAAGATACAGCACCTGGGAGAAAGTATATAGTTGACATTTAATACATAATCGATTATCGATGGAGTCTATACTTGATAAACTCTGGGAGATTTTTCTTATTTCCTAGATCATAACCTTCCTGGTTGGGTAAATCATGCTCAAATTTTGCCACATTTCTCACATTTTTGAGTGATTTTTGGTTAAAAAAGTGGAAAACCTTTCTACTCCCAATTAAATAGTTGGTTATTAATACATGAAAGCATCTTTTCTCTCACTATCTTATCACTATTTGTAAAGAGAATAGGAATAAAGAATGGAAAGAAGACACAATGGATGGAAATGCACAATTAACAATCATTACTATGAATATGAATTGGATTAATTTACTTATAATGGAAGAAGTAGAAAGCAGAATATAGTGATAAATTGTTTATAAGAGACACATTTGGAATATAAGGATTCACATAAAGTTAAAATGAGTAGCTGGGATATTTCAGGTGAACTCACAAAAACAATGATTTTAGATGAGACTGTAGTAAATAGACTGTAGTAAATACGAACAAGATAGATAAGCACAGAAATTTTCTTATGATTAAAGGCATATTACATAATAAATTAATACCATAAAACATACACACATATGTATCTAAAAGCATAATATCCCAATATTTAAAGGAAATGTTAATTGAATTACAGGGAAAAATAGATAGTAAAACTCAAATGACCTTGATGTGACTTTACCATACCTAGAAAAACCTAACCAAAAAATAACAAGAAGATAAAGGCTTGAATAGAACCTTAAATTTAAAGATAATAGATCTTTGCTGATCACTGAATGGTAATAGAAAGAAATTTGCCTATTTTAAAGTTGTATATGGTATCTTTACAACATTTAAGCATATGTTGGCGCATAAATACTGTTAAAAAGTAATTAGAGACTATAATTAATGTTTTTTAAAAAATTAAAGTCAAACAAATTTTAGAGAAACAATAGAAAATTTCTTCAAAGAAAATTATAATGAGATAACATAAAACATTTATGGGATACAGCTATAACAGTGCTGAGGGAAAAATTTATGTCTGTAAATACTTTTGTCAACAAAAGAGAAAAAGAACAAACCAATGTATTCAATATGCAATTTAAAAAAATCTTGAGTAACAACAAATAAAAATGGTTAGCTAAGTAACAAAAGAGCAATTCCAAAAATCAAAGGAGATGATCCAAAGCAGAAATAAGTAAAATTTATTATGGTTCAGTTCATTTTCAATTGTGGCCAACTTTTTGTGACCTCATTTGGATTTTTTTTGTGGCAAAGATGCAGTAGTAGCTAGCCATTTCCTTCTTCAGATCATTTTACAAATTGGTAAATGGAAGCAAACAGGGTTAAAAGACTTGCCCAGGATGGATAATACAACTAACAAGTGTTTGAGCTCAGATTTGAATTCTGGAGCTTGACTCTTCCTGTTCTAGGATCAGTACTCTATTCACTGTGCCAGTGCTGCAACCCAAAGATAAGTAAAATGAATGCTTTCAAAAATGAATAACATAGATAAACAGTTGATCTCATTAAAAAGAGAGAGGAAAATCAAATTATTCATATCAATAATGAAAAATAACAATAATTAAAAAGGAAGTAAAATAAATTATTTCATCTGATTAAATGTTAGCAAGCTAATAACCTAGAAGAAATTTATGAATATTTGTAATCTTAACAGAAGAATAGATAATTTAAACAACCCAATATCAGACATTTTAAATATATTTTGAATGAACTCCCAAAGAGGAAAGCTTCATATCCAGATGGGTTTACAAGAGAAATCTATCAAATATTGTAACAATTTATTTCAATACTACAAACAAGTTTACAATAATAGGAAAAGCAAATATTCTTCTAATCACTTTTTAATGACACAAATAAATATAAAGACAAAAGAGAAAAAGAAAGAACAATATTCCTGATGAATATTGACAAACATTTTAAATAAAATATTAGGATTATACTAAACCAATATATTAGAAAATGGTATACTATGATCATATTTCATTTGTTATAGGAATGAAGGATTGTTTCAACATAAAGACTGTTTTAAATTTTGTTAACATATTACAATCAAAGTTATATGATTACTTTTTTTTGACAAAATGTAACAGCAATTTTTATTTAAAACTCCAGAA